>PVIC010016057.1:18584-34518 GCA_004025085.1 Thryonomys swinderianus | reverse complement strand
AAGTGAAATAACTCAAGCACTGGAATGCAGGTACCACATGATCCGGCTCAGATATGGTATCTAAAAATAGTGTCAAACTCAGAAAAAGTACTGTCAAACTCTCAGAAGCAGAAAGTAGTGGTGTGGTGAGTCCAGTGTGGTCCCCGGGAGCTGCTGGGAGAGGTGTCGTCAGCGGGTACAAGAGTGAATTCAAAGGTCTTCCACAGACCACGGCGACTACATAAACAGCAATGCGTGTGCTCTCGACCATGGCGGTGAGAACAGGATTTAGTGTTCCACCGCACATAAAAAAGTGCTAAGTGGCCAGGCGTGGTGGCTCACGCCTTTAATCCCAGCACTCGGGATGCAGAGACAGGAGGATTGCTGAGTTCAAGGCTTACCCGGGCAACATAGTGAGCTCAGGGCCAGCTTGAACTACAAAGCGAGACCCTGTCTCAAAAAAAAAAAAAGTGCTAAGTGTGCAAGATAAGGCCTGTGTTCATTAGTTTGATGTAGGTTTTCCACAATGTATATCAATAGTATGTGGTACAACATAAACATATACAGTTTATTTGTTCGTTTAAAATAGTAAATATCCTCCAGCTGAAACATTAATGTGGAGAGTTTAACACGACCCAAAACTTCTGCTTTGGTAGATTCCACTGGTCATAACCTGGCTCTGAGAACCTTGAATAAACACTGCTTGCTACAGCAGCAACGTGCAGTGTCCGCTTCTGCCTGAAGAGGGCAGCAGAGGACCAGACTCCCGAGCCCGGCTCAAGAGAGACCAGACTCAAACCAGCCCGATTCAAGGTCCCTGCTCAGCGAGGAGTCTTCCTTCCGGAGGTTCACAAGGGAGGGTGAAGTTCTTTGACTCTAAGGCTAGGCCTGTTTCCAGCTCTTCCTAAATGCATCAGACTTTAAAGAGCAAGAGTAGCTGAAATGAAGGTAAAGGAGCCCTGTGTAGGTGGGAATTGGGACAGCAACGCTTGCACCTTTCTATGCACACAAGATTGCAGCGCTTAGAAAAATCTTCCTTTCTTCCTGCCCTGGCGGCTGCCCAGGGTCCACCACTGTCACCGCATCCCTGGAGACCTGGAGACCCTGTAGCATGGATGACAGCCGAGCTCCCCTGTGCAGCCTCTGTCCAGGGGTGAGCAAAATACAGGATAACTATATAAATTTCAGAAAAGTTACTGTAATCAAAGTCACATTACAGTACCGTGAATCCCCCTCCAAATCCTTCCCCTTTGCTTCCCACACGTTTTCCCATCGTCCCTGCTGCTTTCGGCAGCAGTTCTGCAAATCCCCTTTCACAAGTGTCTTCGTGAGGTGTGATCAGGGATCCCGCGAAGGCTGCTGCCGAGGGCCTCCCGCGGACAGACGGGCTTGTCCGCACAGCGCTGTGTCCTCGTCCACCTCGTGCACGGGATCTGGCCCTGTGCGGCTTCGGCTTCTTCCCCAGCGTCAGAATGACTATGCAAAGCCAACGTTTGAACTGATTCGGAATGTCGAGGCAGCCAGCACCCTGCAAGTAAAGACACAAAGAGGACTTCCAAGAGCGGCTTAACAAAGTGGCAAGAAGATAAGCATACTCCAGTCGAGAGGAAATATTTGAGGGGAATTCATAGCAATGTGTCTTATACTGTAATAAATGTTTTAATTTAAACATTCACCGTATGTTTGAACACATCTCATGTTGGGCTCTGTTGGACCTACTAATGTCCTGGTATTTAGAGTTTGGGTGTTTTTTATTTTTTTAATTTTAATTTTACTAATCTTCTTTTTAGAAGTTCTCACACACTTACACAAGTGGCCACAAAATCATTTCCACATAAAAATGCTATGTATGCATTTCTCAGAACTTCAAACCCTAGCCGCTCCCCAGAGGGACCCACCCATTCCAGGGCAGCCCAGGTCCTTCCCGGTGTGGCGTGTTGCTCGGCCTGGCTGTCGGCACACACACACTGAAGGGACAGTGACATCTGGATGAAGAGTTAGCACTTTTATAGCGATGGCATCAAGCGGAACTACTTTTCCGTGGTTTTCTTCTGTTTACTTGATGCAGGTTACTTTTGCTTTTCACACATCTTAATAACCTTCCGCTTTACCTCATCCTCTGGGCCACTCTGACAGTCCCTACACACCCACACTGTCCAAGTCCTCCCCTGCTGAGGAGGACTGTTTCTGTTGTTTGTAATTTTTTTATCACAAAAAAATGGTGCAGTGAATATGTATCTATAAAATGTTTGCTACAATAAATTCTAAGAAGTGAAATTGCTGAGCATAAGATGGACACCAGTGGAATGCTACTGTGGGCTTAAAAGCCTCCCCCATCCCAGCCTTGGGCGGGACGAGAGAGTGAGGGGCAGCAGACCCCAGAAAGGGCCAAGGAGACCGGCAGGGCCGGGGTGACTGAGTCACTGTGGTAGGCAGGGCTGTTCCCTTGAGTGTCTGAGGTGGGCCACACGACAGAGTTAGGGAGCCCCGGGGGGACAAACGCTGCTCAGTCGACTGCACAGGACGGGCATCGCTGTGGAGCACCCCAGAGAACCAGCAGCTGCTCACCAGCAGGAGCAAATTCTCCTCCACACATGGGCTCCGAATCCCTGGCTCTTTCTCTGAGTGACGAAGGCAACCCTGAAATGGACACAGCCCGGTCTTGCAGAAAAGGGATTTTCCGAAGGAGACCATGGGGCTCCTCTCCATAGACTGATGGGGTTCACCCAGTGCCCCGCATTCGGCTGATACAGGACAATGATAAACACACTGCCGTAAAACTCAACTGCCAGGGGCCAGAGGGTTAGCTCAGTGGTTCTGGCGCCTGCCTCACAAGCGCAAGGTCCTGAGTTCGATCCCCGGTAACCACATACAATGCTGGGCGTGGAGACACGCCCACCAACAATCAACACCGCATACCACAATGCCGGACGTGGTGGCTCACGCCTGTCATCCCAGCACTTAGGAGGCAGAGACAGGAGGATTGCTGAGTTCGTGGTGGCTTGCCTGGGCACCATAGTGAGCTCAGGGCCAGCCTGAACTACAAAGTGAGACCCTGTCTCCAAAAAAAAAAAAAAAAAAAAAACTCAACTGCCAAGAGGTGGCCTGAGAAAGCAGCCTATGGAACGGTTCAGCCCCTGGGTGTGGCTCAGATGCGGACATCACAGGGGAGGAGAAGGGCCGCACTCACCTCTCACTGTTCCTTCCGTGGCCCGCCTGCCAAGCTGGGCGCCCTGTCCTGTCTGTCCCAAGGAAGCAGGACGGAGGACAGGCACGTGGCTGTCACAGGACAGACGGTGCGCCGGACACTTAGTGTTTAGTGTTTCCAGCTAGAGTACATAGCACGACAGCACTTTCTAGTTTTGAAGAAACAACCTTAATATGGAAAAAGACTTGACAACCAAAGACTTAGAGGCCAAATCTGAGCCACTGCCTGTTTCTGTGTGGCCCCTGGGCAAAGAATGTTTTTGTCATTTTCAATGTCTGAGGAACAACAATTAAAAGAAGAATAATGAATCACAATATGTGAGAATTATATGAAATCCAATTTTCAGTATCAAAACAAAATGCAATTAGAACACCACTTATTTGCTACCATATTTGCTATGGCTGCTCTCAGACTACAAGGCAGAGTAGAGTAGCATAACAGTGTCCCATGGCCCACAGAGATTAAAATACTTACTTTTTAGTTTGTTTGTTTGTTGTTGTTGTTGTTTTTTTGAAACAGGGTCTCGCTTTGTAGTTCAGGCTGGCTCTGAGCTCACTATGTAGCCCAGGCAAGCCTTGAACTCAGCAATTCTCCTGTCTCTGCCTCCCAAATGCTGGGATTACAGGCGTGAGCCACCACACCCGGCACTGTGGTATGTGGTATTGATTGCTGGTGAGCGTGAGTCTCTACACGCAGCATTGTATGTGGTTACCAGGGATTGAACTTAGGACCTTGTGTTTGCGAGGCAGGCACCGGAACCACTGAGCTAACCCTCCGGCCCACTTTTTGGTCTTTTACAGAAAAATCAGACTGAGCTGTAATGCAGGCCACTAATCCACAATTATTCTAATTTTATTCTTTTATTAGATTTTTTTTTTGAGAGAGAGAGGGTCTCGCTTTGTAGTTCAGGCTGGCCCTGAACTCACTCTGTAGCCCAGGCAAGCCTCGAACTCAGCAATCCTCCTGCCTCTGCCTCCTGAGTTCTGGGATTACAGGCATGAGCCACCACACCCGGCACTGTGGTATGTGGTATTGATTGATGGTGGGTGTGAGTCACCACGCCCAGCACTGCATGTGCTTCCTGGATTGAACTCAGGACCTTGCACTTGCAAGGCAGGCACTGGAACCACTGAGCTAAATCTCTGACCCTTTCATTAGATTTTTATCTAAATCAGGTGAGATCTTTTGAGTTTGTTTTATTTTGTTTTGTTTTGAGATAGAATCTCACTAAATTTTTCAGACAGGTCTTGAACTCCCTGTCTCAGCATCCCAAATCACTGTGCCTGGCAAAAGACATTATTTAAAATCCTCCATTGGACAAATTACCAATATCATGACTCCATGTTTGCTACAAATTGTTCTGATAAAATGCTTAGGAGAAAATGGAGTTCCAAAAAGTCCCTAATCAAAGCAAACTTGTACAGTAATAAAAACATGCTTTTTGAATAAGCATTGACAGAAATCTTAATGTATATAATAAATTCCCACAATATAGTACAATTACAATCCCACCGGTAATATAACATACACATATATAATATATGTATATACATACATAACATATATCTTCACAACATATTAATTTTTCAAATCCGGTGAAAAATGACACCTTTGATTTATAGTTTCCTGCTTATTAGTAACAATGAGCATCTCTTCATGTTTATTGGTTATTTTGCATTTCCTGATTTCCTGTTGTTAGAGGTAGGTAAACTAGTTAGACATCTTGCAGGAAGTTAGAGTCAGCCCTTGAAGAGACCACAAGAAAGGGGAACTTCACCAAAAGTCACCGTTATCTAAGGAGAAAACTTCCCTCCAGAAGGTAGTGATTGATAGTGCTCAATCTCCTGGGGTGGAGGGTCAGGTCCTTGACCCACCTCTCCTGGAAAAGACTCCTGACTAAAGTTCCTTGTACACTTGTTATGTGATTTCCTCTCATTGGATCCCCCTTTAATCAATATTACTTTTATTGGTTAATCATAGTTTGTCCACCTTTTTGAATCTGATTGGTAGCCACCACTTTGAACCCACACCTCATCACTTTGCTCCATGAATACCCGCTGGGAGAAGCGATCCTGCACTTCTGGGTCCGCCTTCTGTCCCTTTTAGGCAGAGGCTTTCTTTCTCAATAAGGTTTTCCTACTCTTGGGCCAGGGCTTTAGCTCAGTGGTTCTGGCATCTGCCTGGCACGGTGACTCACACCCACCAGCAATCAGTACCACGTACCACAATGCAAGGCATGGTGGGGTCATGCTGTGGAGGATTGTTGTGAGTTCAAGGCTTGCCTGGGCTACATGGTGAGTTCAGCCTGAACTACAAAGCAAGACTCTGTCTAAAAAAAAAAAAAAAAAAGTTTTTCTACTCTCAACCTCCATCATCCCTAAAATTTATTCTTCGATTTCAAAGAACATGAACTCACATTTCAGCTATCTAGCAGGCTGGGAGTTAAGCTTGCTTCTCTGTATCACTATTCTTCTAACTGCCTATTAATACCCTTGGGTTCTTAAAAAATATTTATTTTTTAATTAGTACTTTCCTGATTTCTATAAAGGTTAAGCATTCTTTAATGTTTATTTGTAATTTTTTTACTTTATAGTCAGCTAATTGCCTGTTTTATATCTTTTACTGTGTTTTCTACTGGGTTACTTGTCTTATTAATATTGAACGCCTAAGACTTATTGTTGTTTAAGGGTCGCAAAGTGCAGTCAGTTTTCAGAAAGCAAACACAATGTGGCACCACAATCTAAATTAAACTCTTGTCCAAGCCAGTCCTGGGGTTAGCATATTGCCTGACGTCGGTGTTGTATACCTCAAATAAAGCACAGAAAATTGCCAGATGATAAATTAGTTATCTTGACCAACAAAAGCCACATGCCTTTTCTTCCCTCCTCTAACTAAGCTGAAGAAAGAAGGAAATTGATCATTAAAAATAGCTGCTGTTTCTATCAGCAGGACTCAGTAATAGTCTAAATCAGTTTTGAGCTCAGACTGAAACATGTGTTTTGAATAGTCTCACATGTGCTGTGATGACGACGATCCCTTGAGAGGTCACTAAGAGACATCCAGCCCTTCCTGGGAAAGGGAAGACCAGACCAGCTCGCAGGCAGCAGTGCCAGAGAAGGGAGCAAAGGTGAAGTTGTCAGAGAATGCCGGGGTCCGTCTGCAGTCAGCCCCCAGAGCAGGGACGGGGCCAAAATTAGGAGATGAACCTAGGCCTTGGCATGGATGCACTGGGAAAGACAGGAGTAAGGAGTCCAACAGGGCCAGCTCCTGAGTTTGCTGCTCCAGAGGGGAGCGGCCACCCCACTGTCACAGCCACAGCCGCGCAGACGGTTCCCGGTTCCTGCGCTGAGCGGCTTAAGAGAAAGGTGTCCAGTGTCACTGTGGATCTGCGACTGTCGTCTCCTCCTGGAGAAGAAGGCTCCTTTCGTGGAGTGGGGCTGGAGCGTCAGCCTCTTAAAGACTCGCAGGCTGGAAGCCCAGGGCTAAGCGTCAAGTCAGCCAGAGAGGGCAAGGTGCAGCCTCATCCTGGCCACGTCAGTAACTAACCACCATGCTCAGAATGGCAGGAAGCCCAGCCGTGGTGAAAAACTTTGGACCACCCAAAATCAGACCTGAGAGAAAAATTAGACCCGAGGTTCTGTAACATGTGGCAGACCCCTGTGCCTAAAGGAATCATGGTGCCTTTGGTTAATTCAGGCAGCATGGGAAGTGGCTGGCTTGAGCAGAAGGCAGGAATCGCCAAGAAGGTCAACCACATGTCTGTTAGAAATACAAACAGATGAATTAACCAGGACAGAACCCTGAGCAAAGAGTGTGTATGAGGAAGTCGCTAAGAAGACACAGACGTCAACTGAATTATGAGCCCCAAATTCACAACGGAACCCCTAACCTCACATTTGAATGTTCCTGGATGTGAGGCCTTGAAGAGATCATCAGGATAAGGCCCTCATGCTGGAATGAGTATCCTCATGAAATGAAAAAAAAGAGAGAGAGAGATCCTGCCCCTTTTCTCCTGCCCACCCTCTAGAGTCCCCTGTCACATGAGGACACAGCAAGAAGGTGGCTGGCTGCCACCAAAGAGAGCCCCACAATCCAACACTGTCCATGCTGGCACCTTAGACTTCCAGCTTTCAGAACTTCTGTTGTTCAAAGCAAATGCTTATAGTATCTCAGCAGGGCAGCCCAAACTCACTGAAGCCAGAGGCCCTGGAGTAGTCCAGATGCCCAGAGGACACACAGACAGAGCAGGAGGTGAGAAACCCACCTAGAGTAGAACCGCGGGCATCCTGAAGGTGGGTCAGGGTAGAGAGGCCCAGAGAAGGTGCCAACAAGAAAACAGAGACGGAAAGAAATCCAGGAGGTGAGATATGAGCTGGGTACTGTGCAGAATAACAGAGCAGCCCGCGGCCAGGGGAAAGGAGAGAGGCCCTTCAGACTTCCTGCAGCGGGGATGTAGCACGGGAGCCCCAGGAAGAGAGAGGGCAGGCTGCAGGGAGGGCTTTCTTCTTCCCTTGCTACTGGTCCTGGCTGGTCCGCTCTGGGCCCTCAGGCTGTGGGACAGGAAGTACACTGAGCGCCTTCTGTCTCCTGGCCCTCAGGGGTGGTCGGCTGCCTGTGCCTGCCTCTCCCCAAAGCGGCCGGACTTTAACTCATTCCCCAGATGTGCAGTCAGTACGAGGCAGGCTGTGTACATCCCTAGCCCTTTAAGGAAACTCATGACTGGATTCCGCCTGCCGGCCACCTAAACAGTCTGGGGCAGGACCCCACTGTCTCCCACCAGCTCTGCCTGGCGCCTGTCCTTGCTCCCTGACTTTGGCTCAGGAACCCCGCTGCTTTGTACCTTGTATACTCAGAGACCATAAAGAGCAACAGCCAAACCCCTGACACCAGGCTCCCTGCGGAGGATAAAGAAAGATCAGACCTGTTCAGTGTCCGCCTGCACTGGGGACTGGGCACTGCCACCCCTTGGGCTCTATAGGTCCCTTTTTTCTTCCACCCTTTGCCCAGAATAAGCTTAGTCTTTCCGCCCTCTGCCATGGGGGCTGAGGCCACAGCACTGATAACAAGGCCTTGCGCTTTGCTCCTCCACAGTGTCCCAGCTGGACCTTCCACGTGACTCAGGGCAGCTACCAGAACTGGCACCTTTTTAATAATGTAAACAGACACATCACCCCATTAGTGTCAATTATAAGTCAACAGAGAAATGTCAAACAGTTAACAGAGTAAATATGAGCACTGTCTCCGGGTTGAGTAATCTTCCTGCTGGAACACAGAATAAAAAATTTCCTCTCATGTCCCACCCACATCCTCCCCACCAAACCCACTGCCTGTCACTCCTCAGATCCTAAAGATCCCTCCAAGGAAAAAGCAATAAACTAGGTCCTGGGCTTAAGCCAAGCCCACACTCCTGTGGTCTGGTCTGTGATGAATGACTGGGACCTTAGAAAATGCTCTGTGTCATATAATACCCAGGGAAGGACTTCTTGGGGTTAAACTTTTTAAAAAATGATTTCCAAGAGAACTTAAAAAAATGGCCTACAAATGCTGGGCGTGGTGGCTCACGCCTGAAATCCCAGCACTCGGGAGGCAGAGACAGGAGGATTACTGAGTTCGAGGTTTGCCTGGGCTACATAGTGAGCTCAGGGCCAGCCTGAACTACAAAGCAAGACCCTGTCTCCAAAAAAGAAAGAAAGAAAGAAGAAAGAAAGAAAGAAAGAAAGAAAGAAAGAAAGAAAGAAAGAAAGAAAGAAAGAAAGAAAGGAAGGAAGGAAGGAAGGAAGGAAGGAAGGAAGGAAGGAAGGAAGGAAGGAAGGAAGGAAGGAAGGAAGGAAGGAAGGAAGGAAGGAAGGAAGGAAGGAAGGAAGGAAGGAAGGAAGGAAGGAAGGAAGAAAGGGCCTACAATATAGCACTGTCCCGTAGTTTTGCAGAATCCTCTGATATGCTCCAGTGAGAGAGACCACCCTGTGTAATTAATTGAACCCCATAGCAGTTTTCCAGCCTCTGATGGTGTCAGGCCAAGTCTGGTAGTCACAGAAGAAGTAGCACTTGCTTTCCCAGCCCTGTCCACAGCCAATTTCAAGACAAGTTAAAAGAATTCTGAGTCCTGTGTCGCCAACTCCCTCGGCAACGTAAAGTCGAAAGCCAAACAGGGGCTATGCTGCTAACCTGGATATTCAAAAAGGATATATACTCTCTCTGGCCCTGGCAAAGCTGCTAATTTGTCTCAGTTTCTCCAGTGACACTGAAGGCAAGTATAGCTTGTAAAAATGCATTGTTGTCTGTACCGACACCCTTCTATCCAAGTGTGCACTCTTGCCCACACCTCCACCCCTTCCCTGGCTGATACAGGGGGAACAGATGGAACCCCCAAATCGGCTAAATATCCAAAACACAAGTTCATGTTCTCTAAAATTAAAAAATGAATACTAAGAACAACGGAGGTTAAGAATAGGAAAAAATTCTATTGAGAGAAAGATAGCTTCTATATAAAAGACACAGAAAGAGGGGCCAGAAAGTGGGTTGCCAGCCCACCTTGCTTTTCAAAGGTGTTTTATACAGCAAGGCCATGAGGTAAGGCAGGTACAAAGTGGGATGAAACTGTAAGACCCCATGAAAAATTACGAGGTGGGCATGAGGTGGGACAAAACCATGATCAAGCGAGAAGATTACAAGTATAGTCACCCAGATAATGTTGATTAATCAAGGAAAATGGGAAAAGAAGTAGCACACAAGAAATCTCCTTGTTGCTGCTCATCTCTAGGGGAAGCGGTCCCTGTTTTCCTTTTTTATAATGCTATATCCAGTGACCATGCTCAGTTGTTCTCTGTGTCAGCTCCTGGACTATCCTCCTGTTGGCTCCTGCAGGCGCCCCTGTCTACCCGCCTGCACAGTATTTAACTAATTTATCTTCCTAACATTACTGTGTTTAGCCAGGGTGGAGCCCTTCTACTTCAAAAGAATAGGCATGACTAGTCAGCGGCTCCACAAGTCTCCATTAAAAAAAAAAGTCTCCTTTGCTCCCAGAAATGATGGTGGAACTCCTTCTGCAAAGACTGGATGTTGCTAAGCACCTCCAATGGTCAGATCCTATCTGCTTCCTTAGATCTTTCATTGCATATCTTTTTAAATTCTACTTATTTGTTTTTCTTGCCCATCCCCTAATCCATGGGTAGGGTAAAAGGCACAGTATTATACAGAAATATAGGTAACATGGCCCAGGTAGTCTGTTTTTCTGGACTCTACTAAATCAAACAAAAATATCCACTCTTATCACCTGAAGAAATCTAGCAGCAGGACCAAAGACACGCCAATTACTTTTCCGAGTTGCTTGGGCCAGCTAGACACTCATTAGTAAGAAAAGTGATTTAAATGGTGGCAGAGAACATGCCGCCCACTATCTACAGGTAACAGTTGTCAAACATCAGCATGTGCCAAGAGGAGGTCACGGGAACGCGGAGCCCCCGTCCTGACTTGGGGTCACTGGAAGGCTGCGCTCTCCTTCTGTTTCACCAGCTTCCTGTGTGGAGCAGCAGGTGGACTCCCAGGCTGAGGGGCTAATGAGCCGCCCCGTGCAGAGCAGCCCGTCCTCATTAGCTCACATCCTCTCCTCCCTCTGGCTCTCAGCAGCTCGGAGCATGCAGACACCTACAGACCCAGCAGCTCTGAGGTCTGGGTCATGCGGCTGTGTGGCCACTGCTCATAACAGAAAACATCAGGGCTTCTGTTTCTGCCACCGATGAGTAATTTACTTAGGCTGCTGAATAAAAGCCAGACAGCATCACTTCACTGCAGCTCACCAGACACTGGTGTTCATCTCATTAATAAATACTGCTGGGCTTCTGCGAAGTTTTTGATGTAGGAGTCTTAAAGAAAAGCTCTGGCCAACGGAAATGAATTAAGTGAGTGGTCGGTGGAGACGGTGCCTGCTTAGATTGTGGGAAAAGTTTAGCCCCAGATTCATTTTGTAACTTGCTTCTCTCCACCTGTCATCTCACTTCAGTCACTTAATCTAAATTGACTTCTTCTTAGGTGGCCCCGGACTGTGCCGGAAGTGACCCCTGGAGCCGGTGTCAAGTACGCCATGATGGGCCGCACTGTGATGACAAAGGCCTCCTTGGCTCCCTTCTCCCCTCCGCCCCCTTCTGCTGCAGAAGCAGCAGAGGCAGAGCTCCACTGAGAAAGGACAGCATGATGAGTCCTTTCTTCACTGACTATTGAAAGGAAGGGTGTGGTTCCTTTCAGCTCTATTCATCGTCCAGCGATTGGAGACCCAGGAATAACAAATCCTATCCTGTAATCACATCTTCCTTCTAGAGCGAAGTTTAAGGAAAGATGATGCAAGGTACAAACGCAGAATGAGGATTGAAAACCACTTTGGTAAAGGCTTTTGAACACCTGACATTCTGAAAAAAAGATCTGCTGAAAATGCTGTGTGTTAGAACAAGTTCATTCTGCTTAGGACTCAAACAGTTTTTACTACATCCCCAGAGCAGATGTCCAGGGCATAACAAGCTCAGGGGTATTTATGGAGAAAGCTAAAGAGGTGCAGGAACCTCAGGCCCCCCAGGTTCTACCATCTGGCTCCTTAGACTGAACATGAAAGAGGGAGATGGCACACTGACCCAATTCTGTAAAAATAAAGTGAGTAAGAAAAATAAGAGCAAGGCAGTGGAACAGAAAAGGACACCTTCCAAGGCCCATCGTCCCACCCACTAGTCAGTGTCTGAGATTGTCCTATCCTCAGATAAGCCAGTTTTCTGCTCCCCAAAGCTCTTGGGAAATGGCACAAAGAGGGAGCAGCGCCAACATCATCATTGTTATCAAGCCCAGACAGGCATCCCCAGCAATCCTAGGAACCTCACCTCTGCTGTATCACAGGCATTGTGCAAGGCACTCTACAACCCACACAGAGTCCCTTCAGGTATCAGAGTGTAGAATGACCCTACTAAACCAGTATTACATTTCCAAATGCAATTATAGTAGAATGATTTATTGCCATTGACTGCAGAAGCTCCAAAGACAAGCCTTAGCAAGAACCCTGATTGTCAAGCAGGAACTCAGCTTTGGGAAATGGGGGAAACTCCAACTAGGAGCTTAATTCTGCCACACAGAAGGTCAGGAACAGAGATTTCATTAATAGACCAACCAAAAGTAACAGGGCTTTCCTGCCAAGCAGACAAAAAGACAAAACCCATCACAGTTGAAAAGAGATGGTAAAAATGAAGACAAGAAGACAGACTGGGTAAGGAATCACTTCAGATAGAATCTGAGGATAATTAGGAGTAATCTTTTTCCAAGTTGGCGATGACCCTGGAAAATGGGACAGTGTGTACAAAGGCTGAGGTATGAGTTAGCAGTGCTGGTTAAGTGTTTTCAGTAGCAAACATCTAGAAAAAAGAAAGAAGGGTGTTTCTCCTGAGAATCCCAAAGTAGGCAATATTTAACTGATAACTTCTGCCAGACTTCACTGAGCCAACTTTTGTCTTACTACATTACCATATCATCACTGGATCATTGCTACAATTCATGGTGGCTACTGGAGATCCAGCCTTGATAGCTGCCTAAGGGAGACCAAAGTGACCAGACTGGCCATTCTAGAGAGTCGCCACACTGCAGTGTGAAGAACCATCTGGAGAAGATAACACTAGTGCTAGCCTATTGAAGTAATTCAGGCCAAAGAAAATTACGGTCAGAGCTGCCACTAGCCTAACTCAGGTGGCAATTATCTTTGGCCTAATTACTCCAATAGGAGAATCCTGACTACGTAGTGACAAAACAGACTATAAAACTACATATAAAATTAAGACTTCTATTGGGGGCCGGAAATCTAGCTCAGTGGTTCCAGCGCCTGCCTCACTAGCACAAGGCCCTGAGTTCAATCCCCCCCCCCCCGTAACTACATACAATGCTGGGCGTGGTGACTCATGCCCACCAGCAATCACAGCAATCAATACCACATACCACAGTGCTGGGCTCACGCCTGTCATCCCAGCACTCCGGAGGCAGAGGCAGGAGGATTGCTATGAGTTCAAGGCTTGCCTGGGCTACATAGTGAGCTCAGAGCCAGCCTGAACTACAAAGCAAGACCCTGTCTCAAAAAAAAAAAAATTAAGACTTCTTGTCTCCCCCACAATTTAGTAAAATAAATGATTTGAGGATCCTCATAATACAGAACAACTGGATCCCAGATTGAAAGTAGAAAATTTTTGTGGTTAAGATGGCAAGAAATATTAACAATCCGAAGGGCCCATGTACAAAACGTAAATCTGAGGTCCACGTACAGTCATGGGAGCACTTAGCACTGTCTGCCTCTGAGAAGCAGCCCAGAGCAGCGAGGCCGTAGGATACTAAACTGCAGGCCAGCACTGAGATGGGGAACTTAGCCTGAGACCCTCCCTGAGTCAGAGCCTGGAGGAAGTGCAAAGGATCACAGCAGCTGTGACATTTAACCCAGCACCGGGTCAGAGAGCTCAATTTCCACACAAGCCTGCTTTCACTTTTGACACCAATTGCAAGTGGCAGGGTTTCCCAAAACAACCTGTAGCTTCAATAATTTACTAGAAGGACTCTCTAAACTCACTGAAAGCTGCTACATTCTCAGTTACTGGTCTTTTGTTCTGTTCTGTTCTGTTCTGTTTTGTTTTGTTTTGTTTTGTTTTGTGACAGGGTCTCGCTCTGTAGTTCAGGCTGGCCCTCAGCTCACTATGGAGCCCAGGCAAGCCTCGAGCTCAGCAATCCTCCTGTCTCTGCCTCCCGAGTGCTGGGATTACAGGCGTGAGCCACCACACCCGGCACTGTGGTATGTGGTATTGATTGCTGGTGGGTGTGAGTCACCATGCCCAGCATTATATGTGGTTACCAGGATCAAACTCAGGACCTTGCGTTTGTGAGGCCAGTGCCAGAACCCCTGAGCTAAATCTCCGGCCCTCTCAGTTACTGTTTGTAACAGGAAAGGATACAGCCAATGGAAGGAATGCATAGGCAGAGGCCAGAAGAAGTGCTAAATGTGGGGCTTCTGTAGTCTTCTATCTATAGAGTCATGGACACATTTACTTACCCAGCATCCATCCGTGATAACATGCATGGAGTTTGCCACCTAGGGAATATGACAGCCTGATAGGGAGATTGTGAGGGGTGTGGACTCCGCACTGGTTAACTGGCACATGAGAGGCAGCCTCCTAGGTGGGCTGTTTGGAATATCTAGAAACTGGCTATCCTTGAATGGGGCAGCCCCTCCAAGATCAGCAAATACAAACAACAGCAATAATATGATGGCTGCACATTGTAAGGTGAAAGAAAGAGAATAAAGACAAAGGAGAAGAGACAGCATTTGAAGGGATGATTGGGAACTTTCCAGAACTGTTGACACACATAAATCAATAAGTCTAAGAAATATAACATTCAAAACAGAACAAAGAAAAAAGAATCCCAAGTTAGTTACATCACCGTGATACAGAGGCAGAAAGATGTTGTAAAGTAACCAGAGAGAACTAATAGATTACTTCAAAGTACCAGCAGTTAGATTGAGAGCAAATGTCTCAATAGTCACAATAGAGATTTAGAGAGAAACAGTATCAACTTAAAGCTGTGTTCCCAAATAACCTAGCCTTCAAATATATGCATTCATCTCATTTCCAAATAAGATGGAGCAAGCACATTAGACTCTCTCTCTCTCTCTCTCTCTCTCTCTCTCTCTCTCTCTCTCTCTCTCTCTCTCCTTCTCACTGGGCATAATAATTAAAACAAATGCGAGAGGGCAAGGAAACTGAGAAGTAAGTGAAAATCCACAGGAACATTGGGAAAAGAGCCTTAACTGTTAAGACCAGATCTGGCAGTGAATTTCCTATTTTCTTTTTCTTTTCCAATATCACTTGGCGAGGAGCTTTTTGGCCAAAAGCTGCAGAGAACTAGATGAGCAGAGAAGGAGCTCAAAGAGAAGTCCTCTCTCTGGGCTGCAGTGTGGCAAAGGGAATTCTAAAGGTCAGAGGCAGTGGAGGGAACCTTGTGTTATTTTCCTGTTCTCCCCTCTTTCTCCTCCCAGGCTCAGGCACTGTAGCAGCAACAATGAAGGTGGCCAGGCAGACACCTGAAAGTCTGGGAGAGGGCAGTCCTCTCTGGCCTGGTTCACTGGATCCCAAGAATTTCTGTTTCTTCCCTTCCACCCCCACCTTGCTCGCCTTAGACAGAGGCAATAAATGGAGAAAACATGATCTAAGAGCTGAAATAAAAGGAAAAAAAGTATTTCATTTAGGATGTTAAAAACTTTATGCATTTCTATGTATTATTCTGTCATACGCCAATAACAAAATAGGTTTGTTTGGATACAATTTTTACAATACATCATTTAATTTTCAGCTCTAACTCTTTAATATCTCTATTTTTCCATGTAATATTATTTTCTGTGCTATCAACCACCTGAGTGCTACAACTCTTCCTAAAAAGCATGCTGTGGGGGGCCAGAGGGTTAGCTCAGTGGTTCTGGCGCCTGCCTCGCAAGAGCAAGGTCCTGAGTTCAATCCCCGGTAACCACATATAATGCTGGGCATGGAGACACGGCCACCAACAATCAACACTGCATACCACAGTGCCGGACGTGGTGGCTCACGCCTGTAATCCCAGCACTCGGGAGGCAGAGACAGGAGGATCGCTGAGTTCGCGGCGGCTTGCCTGGGCACCATAGTGAGCTCAGGGCCAGCCTGAACTAGAAAGGGAGACCCTATCTCAAAAAGCAAAAAAAAAAAAAAAAAA
>PVIC010016057.1:0-18484 GCA_004025085.1 Thryonomys swinderianus | reverse complement strand
CCCTGCATATCCCCAGAAATGGATGAATAAATTCTAAACTACAATGGAGATTAGGAGCAGGGAAAAAATTATTGAGAGGCATAGCTCCCGAGACAGAGGAGGGAACCCAAGAACAGGTTGCTACAGAGATCACTTCTCTGAGAATATTTTATTGAGCAAAGTCATGAAGTGGGTATAAAACCACGAGGTGGATCAGCACTGTGATCAATAAGATTACAAGTATAGCTGCTTATGAACTATTGATGCAGTGTGGAAGTAGATCACATAGCAAGGATACATGGAAAGAACAAAGACATTTTTAGGAAGGAATGGGTCCGTAGGGCCTGGTCACCCACCTGGGTGACTGATGTCTATGTAGATCTTCTCAGACTAGGTGATGCCACTTAGAGTACAATCTTCAGATTATTGTTTATCTTAGGGAGGTGCATAGGCCTGGTCATTCCATCTTACACTTGGGGCTTGGCCTTCAACAGATACCCCTCCAGCGACAGCTGCAGTGTGTGCTCATGTCCTGCCCTGACTCCCTCCAGGGCCTAACTGTGTCTGACCACCTATTAACATTGTTACTTAACTTAGCTGTCTATAATTAAAGCACTTGAGAAACATCTGATATAGAAAAGAGGCTCTGACCACTTCCTTTTTACCTAAAAACAGAACATAACATGTCCTAGGAGAAGTCAGCTCTCCTTAGTCTAGGAAAGGTAGTTCATTCTTATCTCTGGAGATAGGGGGTTGAGCCAGGATTATCTGAAAAAACAAATGTACTAAATTAACTCTTCTCTTCCCTCATGTATTTCCCACTCACTTTCTCATAACGCACTATCCTTACCCTCTTATCATTGCTTCACAATATATCATGCTCTGTTGAAGAGCTACAAGCTGTGCCTACCCAATTGTTTGGGTCTTTATGTCTTTCCTATGAAGGCTACACTGTCTTCCTTTGATCTGTCTTTTGTCAATTTAATTCCTAGCCCCCCATCACAGAATGGAAGGAATTAGAGAGTTTTTCCTCTACTGTCATGCATAAGAAAAAGAATAACAAGAATCTCATAAATTTTCAGACAACAAGGAAGAGTCACATCCACATTTCAGCTGTGTCGAAACAAGAAAAATTATGTATCTCAGAATGTATTAAATATGGAAATAAAGATCAGAGACCCTAAAAGAAAGATACAACAGAAATCACGAACAAAGTCAAAATGAACTCTTTGAAAAGAACAATAACAAACCTGTAGAGAAATTAACCTAAAATAAAAGAAATTAAGACCCAGTATTAGTAATGAAAAAGGGTTCAAAAGTGTCTATAGGTATATTTACATATGTAACATATTAAAAAGATAACATTGAGTAATTTCATGAACATATACTTTAAAATTTCAGTGATGGGGCCAGAGATTTAGCTCAGTGGTTCTTGGGCCTGCCTAGCAAGTGCAAGGTCCCTGGTTCAATCCCAGGTACCACATACAACAATACGGGGCATAGTGACTCATGCCCACCAGCAATCAGTACCACATACCACAGTGCCAAGCATGGTGGCTCACGCCTGTAATCCCAGCACTCAAGAAGCAAAGGCAGGAGGATTGCTGAGTTCGAGGCTTGCCTTGGCTACATAGTGAGCACAGGGCCAACCTGAACTACAAAGCGAGACCATGTCTCAAAAAAAAACAAAAAAAAAAAACTTACCAACATTGAATCAACCAGAAATATAACTGTCATAATTATTGGCATCTTCTAGATCAAGTTTACCCAAATTTATTGTATTTCAAGAGTGTATTGGTTATTTTCAACCTTTTGTTCGTCCATGTAAATTTTAGAATTAGCTTGTTAGGTAATGAGGGAGCTACTGAGACTTTGACTAATTATATTTTAAAAAACAAGATTATAAAAAACACATAATTTAGTATATTGTTTAATAGGTAGAAAAAAAGAGTAAAAGTTAGACATGATGTACCTATGTTCATTATGTTTTATAAATTCATACATGTCATATTGTGTTATTTTGATTTATCATAGATACAAAACATAATAGTGTAAGGAAAAAAGTCTTTTGGGAAGAAAATATCAGAACGTTGATAATATAATCACTGCATTGTAGAATATGAATACATTTTCTTTATAGTATTATTTCTACAACAACATGTGGTGCTTTATAATTAAACAAGTTTATTTTTATCTCCACCATGTATGGAATTCAACAGGCTCATTTTTAGTTATTCCTCAAAACCTCTGTTTGTTTCTGTGCATTCTCATTGCAAACCTTACAATAACCCATTTCCATTATCTACAATACATTTCTCAGATGTCTTTTTCATGTTTTTACTAATGGTGATATGACAATGATATTTGAACTGTGCTGAATGTCCACTGTGCACTCTTACTTGCTAAGTAGTTAGTGAATAAACTTGCTTACTCATACTAAAACTCCGGTAGAATGTATTTTCATTTTTCAAGTGTAGAAATGGAAGCCCAGCTCTCTGAGTAGCTTGGCTAAACTGTTTGCCTAGCACCACACAGCTATTACTATTACCAGTAGGAAAAATGCAGTGGTTTGTATTTCATAGTCCTGTGGCCCATTTTCTCAGAAATAACTTTTTGATATTATTCTACACACCACCAAAAAGTGAAGAGAGAACTCATGGAAAATTTATTAGATTTCCTGATCTAATAAATTAAAACAGCAATTGTAATTACTGCTGATGACAGAACTTCCTGACCAAAATCAATATGTGTCTGAGCGAGCAATGTTTGGCTATTCTCAATCTAATCAAGACAAGCAGAAGCCTCGGTGACATCAGCAGTGGTTAGTGTCAAAGAGTCCTAAGTTTCATCAGGCCCCTGGGACTCCTGCAGTTTACTTCTCCTTTCAAAGAAAAGAGCACAAATTGCATTAGCTGTGCTCTTGCTGGTGAGAGAAAGTCTCAGTGGCTGTTTCTCCTGCTTTCTTTGTGCATAGTCATTTCAAATATAATGCTGAGATAATCAGTCATGTGGGCTGCAAAATACAATGGAAAATAAACGTAACTGATTTCCTGGAGCAGTATCACGCTGGGAAACTAAGGCCACATCAGTCCACAGCCAATGTTTTTCAACCAGAAGAAGCCTGAGTCATCACCAAGCAACTTACTTAACTCTATTCTAATAAAATACCTTGCCTTGTCTACCCAAGCCCCATCCAAGGCCATTTGCAAGTTTCCATATTTCAGTCTTTTCTCCCTTCTTAACTTTCTCATACTTCATTATGTGACCAAATCTTTGGAAGCCCTAATTCTCTTATTTTTTTTAAAGTGCTGATTTAGTTCTATGTTATGGACATATGCACCTTACTGTAAAAAGTAAAAAATCTAAAGTCTAAAATGGCAGGAAAACTTGGGTATATTTATGTGGGCAGCACGCATAGCAGGTCAGTGACCACTGAGAGTTGGGTCAGACCAAGCCGGTGGCCTAAATCAGCTCTCAGGAAAGGGAAGCGGCACAGTCCAGTCCATAGTAGGGAGCATAGGATTAGTCTGCATGGAAAAACCCACACTCAGGCAATCCTTCGACCAGAATAAAAATCTAGAACTTTGAATCGACATCACCTACAACCTCATGGCTGGTTTAATGGAACAGTGTTCTCTCTAAGTAAACGCTGGAACCTGCCAAATTTTAATTTTTAAAACTCAGAAAGAACTCACACTGTGAAAAGAGTGCAGTGGTCACGATACAGACTATCAACAGACTGCTTTGGTTCAAGTTCCGTTTCTGTCACTCACCAGATGTATACAATCTTAAGTACGAACTGAACCCCTTGGCCATATGTCCCACATCTGTCAGTACGCTGATAGGGTGAAACCATAAATTATTGTAGGATTGAATATCACTCTGCCGATGAAGTGCAGATTCTTTATAATAACTATAAAAAGTGGAAGAGAATGGGGCAAGGTGGCAGATAGGACAGTGAAATGACCAGCCCTCTGTAGAAATATCTCCTTGAATACTTATTCTTTCATAAAAACACCTGCACAAAAGCTAAGAAAACCAAATGAGAGGGCACAGTACCCGTCACAGCACAATTATAAGAAAATATGCATTGAATCAGTTATCAAGGAGGGTTTTACATGACCCACAGTGCCCTCCCCCAGTGCAGACAGTAATCCCCATCCTGAGGTCCCATCCACTTGGGGAGGAGAGGAAAATAAGAACAGGTCCCTGCCTTAGGCTCTAACAGGGGGCCCAACACAGAAAGCCCAGAACCAGGCAGACTCCACCACCACCTACCCCTCTGGCAGGCACAGGACAGAAAGTAGACTCAGTCTACTCTTTGCAATCATTGCCAGACAAATCAGCAATCTTGGGCTGCATACAACCCTGGGCAGTAGGCCAGCATCAATACCCAAGGCGTCAGATTTGCATGTATGCTGTGCCATCCTCAGCAGCCCTGAGATTCCAGCCTGGCCACTCTTGCTGGGCACCCCGGAGCCAGGGTCTGTGTCGGATGGTTGGCCCAGATTCTCTGCAGTCTTACAAAGGAAACGAGTTTTGAGACAAAGTCAGTCCATGAAGTCTTGAAGAGGTATCCACTTAATCAAATGCACAAACAACTATACAAGACTGCAAGAAGTAAGAGCAATCAGAGAAACACAGAATCACCAAGCGGGAAAATAAACTCTCAGTGACTGGCTCTAAGGAAATGGAAATGGAGAAACACAACTAATTCAGAAAGAAAGCCCTAGACTGAAAGTAAAAGGATGGAAAACAATTCTCCACGCAATAGGAAACTGCAAAAAAGCAGGAGTGTTGTTTTCATCTGCATCTCTCAAATGACCAGTGATATTGAATATTTCTTCATATGCTTCTTGGATGCTTTTACTTCTTCCTCTGAGAAATTTCTGTTCATTTCAGTGCCCATTTTTGAATGGACATATGAAGAAATGTTCAACATCACTGGTCATTCGAGAGATGCAGATGAAAACAACACTGAGATTTCATCTAACTCCACAAAGAATGGCTGCTATTGTGCAATTAACCAGCAATATGTGCTCGTGAGACTGCAGGGAGAAAGGAATCCTTCTCCACTGTTGGTGGGATTGTAGATTTGTGCAACCATTGTGGAGATCAGTGTGGAGATTCCTCAGAAAACTAGGATTAGAGGTCCCATTTGACCCTACTATTCCCCTGCTAGGAATATACTCCAAGGAATTAAGTGAATCATATCTTAAAGACATATGTGCACCCATGTTCATAGCACCTCAGTTTGTGATAGCCCAATTTTGGAAACAGCCCAGATGGCCATCAACTGGAGAACGGATAAAGATGTGGGTTTTTTAATAAAATGGAGTATTACTCTACCATAAAGCACGACAAGTTTCATTCATTTACGTGCAAATGGACATACCTTGATAACTCACTAATAAGTGAAATAAATAGGTCACAGATATGTAAATACCATATCTTTTCTCTGATATGAGAACCTGTAGATGTAAGTGAGGTCTACAATGTGTGATAGACTTTGTGAAATAAATAATTTAAAGGGAATGTGGTAGGGGAAAGTAATGAGGGGAAAGAATACATATAATTTTAAAAAGAAAATGAAACACACATGTATATAGGGGTGGAGGGGCTGTGGGGTGAGTAGGGATATGGGTAAAAATGAGAATTAACTCGTGTCATATACTGGTACAAACTCCCCAATGTTGAGTGTGATTGTGAGCTATATATAAAATGTACCAATAAAGAATTAAATAAAAAAAGCAGGAGTGGCTATCCTATTTGCAGATAAAATAGACTTCAAACCCAAACTGATTAAAAGAAACAAAGAAGACTACATTTTCATTAAGGGAACAATCCAAGAGAAAGAAATGGAAATGTATAAAACTTGTTGAGAAACAATTTAAAATAATTTAAGGAAGCTCAGCAAACTTCAAAAAATAAAGAAACAATTCAAAAAAACATGGAAAAAATAATAAGTATCCAGTATAAGAAATGTAACAGAGAGGGCCAGAGATTTAACTCAGTGGTTCCAGCACCTGCCTCTCAAGTGCAAGGTTCCTGGTTGGATCCCCAGTAACCACATACAACTATATCAGCCATGGCTACTCACGCCCACTGGTAATCAGGAACACACGCCACAAATCCCAGGTTGGGTGGCTCAAGCCTATAATCCCAGCACTCAGGAGGCAGAGGCAGGAGTTTGAGGCTTGCCTGAGCTACATAGTGAGCTCAAGACCAGCCTGAACTACACAGAGAGATCCTGTCTCAAAAAAAAAAAAAAAAAAGAAAGAAATGTAACAGAGAGATTGAAATTATTTTTTTAAATCCAACAAAAATCCTAGAGCTGAAAAGTAGAATAAGTGAAATTTAAAATGTAACACAGAGCGTTATCAGCACAACTGACAAAGCAGATGAAAGAAACTGTGAACTTGAAGACAGATCAATTTGAAAAACAGAGAAGAGAAAAAAGTGAACAGTAATATAGAAAATCCGCAGAATTTATAGGACCACATAAAACAGCAAATGCTTACCTCAATGGAGTTAGAGAAGAAAATAATATAAAGATAGAAAGCTAATTTTTTTCTTTTTGACAGGGTCTCTTGTAGATCAGGCTGGCCCTGAGCTCACTAAGTAGCCCAGGCAAGCCTGGAACTCAGCAATCCTCCTGTCTCTGCCTCCCGAGTGCTGGGATGACAGGCGTGAGCCACCACGCCCGGCACTGTGGTATGTGGTATTGATTGCTGGTGGGCGTGAGTCACCACGCCCAGCATTGTATGTGGTTACCGGGATCAAACTCAGGACCTTGCGCTTGTGAGGCAGGTGCTGGAACCACTGAGGCAAATCTCCAGCCCCTAGAAAGCTAATTTTAAGAAATAATAATAGAAAACAATTTCAAACCTTAAGAAAGGTAACCAAATCTACCTATGGGAAGATCAGATGCCTCCAATCAGATGTGCTACAAATAAAACTATCCCAGAACATACTGTCAAATAGGAACAAACAAAAGACAGAGAACACTGAAAAAAGCAAGAGAAATTTTCTAATAATCTAGCAACAGATTTCTCAGTAGAAACCTTACAAACTACAAGAGTAGGATGATATATTCAAAGTACAGGAGGAAAATTGCCCCAGATTACTGCATTCAGCAAAGATGTCCTTCAGAGATAAGGAGACAAAAAAATGGCAATTAGACCTGTCTTACTAGAAATAATAAAGAGTTCTTCAGGTGAAAAGAGACACTCATGAGTAACCACAAAAATATTGGAAAGTATGAAACTAATTGGTAAAAGAAAGTACACAGTCAAATGCAATATATCTTAATACTGTAATGATGATGTGAAAGTTACTTATATCTTTAGCATGAAGGTTAAAAGTCAAAACTGGGGCCGGAGGGTTAGCTCAATGGTTCCGGCGCCTGGCTCGCAAGCGCAAGGTCCTGAGTTTGATCCCCGGTAACCACATAGAATGCTGGGCGTGGAGACTCACGCCCACCAACAATCAACACTGCATACCACAATGCCGGACGTGGTGGCTCACGCCTGTAATCCCAGCTCTCGGGAGGCAGAGACAGGAGGATTGCTGAGTTGGCGGCGGCTTGCCTGGGGTACATAGTGAGCTCAGGGCCAGCCTGAACTACGACGCGAGACCCTGTCTCAAAAAGCAAAAAAAAAAAAAAAAAAGTCAAAACTGTTAGAGCCAGGGATTTAGCTCAAGTAGTACTGCACCTACTTTGGAAGCACAAGGACCCAAGACTGATCCCTGGTACCACCAAAAAAAAAGTCAAAATTGTTTGGATTACTAAGTACAATATTTGATACAGAATGTACAAATAAAAAGATGTAAATTATGACATCAAAAATTCAAAATGGCAGCCAGGCATGGTGGTTCACACCTGTCATCCCAGCAGTTAGGAGGCAGAGGCAGGATTGCTGAGTTTGAGACTTGCCTGGGCTAAATGGTGAGCTGAGGGCCAGCCTGAACTACAATGCAAGACCCTGTCTCAAAAAAAAAAAAAAAAGTGAAAAGCAAGACAGATAACAGGCAAAAACACTGTCAAGTTATGTCTCTCATAAGGGAACTTATTTCCAGAGTACGTAAAGAACTCTTGCTCTCAAAAATAGTAAATAAGCCAACACTCAAATTTAAAGGCTCTCAGTAGACATTTCTTAAAATATATACAAATGGCCCATAAACATCTAAAAGATGTTCAACATCATTAGCAATTTATGACATATAAATCAAAACCACAGCTACCACTTTACTTTCACTAAGATAGCTATAGTTTTCTTTGAAAAACAGAACACTAAGTTTTGGCAAGACTAGGAGAAAGTGGAAGCCTTATATATGACTGATGGAACTAGAAAATGATGCGGCCACTTTGGAAAAGGAGTAACTACTCAAAAAGATTAAATATACTTGTGGTTCAACATTTCTATTCTATATGTACATTGAAGAAAAATGTCCATGTAAACACTTGTATATGAACGTCCAAGGCAGTATATTCTAATATAGCAAAAAAGAAAACAAGTGATCGTGGACTCAAGAATAGATAACCTGGGCCAGGGATTTAGCTCAAGTGGTACCACACCTACTTTGGAAGCACAAGGGCCCGAGTTCAATCCCCGTACAGCAAAAAAAAAAAAAAAAGGATAACTTCTACATGTTATATTCATATACTAGAATATTACTCAGCAATAAAAAAGGAAAAACTAATAAAGTATTGATCCATACTACAGTATGGATGAACCTTTAAAATATTACAATAAGTGAAAGGCACCAGACACAAAGAACCACATATTATATGATGTGTAGACAAATCTGTAGAGGCAGATTAGTTATCTAGGCTGGGAAACGAAAATGGGGAGTAACTTCTAATGAGTACAGGCTTTTTTGGGGGGGCAATACAATTAGTCATGATGATGGCTGCACAGCTTTGTGACTAGATTAAAAACCACTGGATTTTGTTTTTTGTTTTTTTTGTTTTGCTTTTGAGACAGGGTCTCACTTTGTAGTTCAGGCTGGCCCTGAGCTCACTATGGTGCCCAGGCAAGCTGCCGTGAACTCAGCAATCCTCCTGTCTCTGCCTCCCGAGTGCTGGGATGACAGGCGTGAGCCACCACTTCCGGCATTGCGCTATGCGGTGTTGATTGTTGGTGGGCGTGTCTCCACGCCCAGCATTATACGTGGTTACCAGGGATCGAACTCAGGTCCTTGCGCTTGTGAGGCCGGCGCCGGAACCACTGAGCTAACCCTCCGGCCCTGGATTTTGTATTTTAAATGTGCAAACCGCATAGTGCTATGATCTGATGTGTCCCCCAAAACTCATGGTTTCAAACTTAATTGCCAGTGCAACAGTGCTAAGATGTAGTAGCACAAACAGGTTAAGATATATGGCATCTGAATTATACATCAATAAACACATTAAAAATTAAACCACTACTCCCCAAAAACCTCCCCATCCATTTTTCTCTAATTCAGCTCACTTTCTGCCCCAACAGCCATGAGATGTTTAGTCCTCCCATTAGCAGCTACAACTCAGTGTTCTAACTTCTAGGACATAGCTCATTTTGCTCTGCCCCTAGATTACTCCAAACTTCAGCCCTTCATGTATCTAATGTTTCTACAGTTCCCAAGAATGGTCAGATTCAGTCTATTAATCATAGAACTTGACAAAGAAGGTAATTCACAAACCAATTCAACCTCCATTCATCTTAAAATAAGGATCCAGGGCCGGAGGGTTAGCTCAGTGGTTCTGGCGCCTGCCTCGCAAGCACAAGGTCCTGAGTTCGATCCCCAGTAACCACATACAATGCTGGGCGTGGAGACACGCCCACCAACAATCAACACCGCATAGCACAATGCCGGAAGTGGTGGCTCACGCCTGTCATCCCAGCACTCGGGAGGCAGAGACAGGAGGATTGCTGAGTTCGAGGCTTGCCTGGGCTACATAGTGAGCTCAGAGCCAGCCTGAACTACAAAGCGAGACCCTGTCTCAAAAAAAAAAAAGGATCCATTTCCTAGCATAATGTTCCAGGGTCACGTCGTGAGACCCATGTGAGAGCCACCATGAACTAGAAGAGACAATTTATCTAGAGGAAGACTGGATGGGTGAAATGGGGATGAGGTGGGAGTCACAATTATCTTCCAGGAAAGCAGTTAATCCATACGTGCCGTCTGAAGTCTAGCAGATACAACCAAAAAAACTCCCTTGGAAGTCAGTGCTACAAAGTGCATGACATCAAGATTCCTATCTCCTGGAGTGGGAAGCTCTCCTGTCTAGAGAAACAGGCTGCTCCTTGAGAGAGACATCATAACCCACCCAATCAGATTGTGCAGTGGCAACGCTTCTCTTCCTAAGATCCCTTCTTTCCTGTGTATCCACCTCATTTATTTAAATTTTCTAGCTTCATTTGTTTCCCTTGATTTTCTGAATTAATGTTAGACTTTGCCTAGAAACATAATCTGTGTTTGCTTGTACGCACATAAACTCTTCTAACAAGCATTTCCTGTAACTCCATTTCCTGTGCTTTTCTGTTTCTCTTTTTTTTTCCTCCAGATAGAGCAGAACACAAAAGCATCTCAGCAGATGTTGGACTTGCCATACTGGCTCCTCAAGGACCTAGAGAAACATGATGTATCGTTGCTCATGTGCTTCCTTCCAAGAGCCTTGCCCTTTTTCAACTATGTATTTTCTCTTTCTGATTCTGAGGAACCTTGAACCATTTAAAATATTCTTTCACACAATAAATATTTCTTTGTACTTTTGTTGTGTTTCAGACATTGTGTTTATCTTTTGGAATCCAATGTGATGAGTAGTGATATCCTTGTTCCTGAAAAGACACTTACAGAAAGTAGAAAGTCATCACTAAAAAATAAAAGCATTAAATACTGACTAACCAACATCCAATATCATATTACATAGAAGAAAATTGAAAGCTCTTCTTCTATAATCAGGAACAAGACAAGAATGTCCACTATCAACACTCCTATTTGACAAAGTACTTGTAACATCAGCCAGAGCAATTAGTCAAGGCAAAGAAATAAAAGGGATAGGTATTAGAAAGGAAGAAATCAAACCATCATCATTATTTTTTTTTTGAGACAGGGTCTCGCTTTATAGTTCAGGCTGGCTCTGAGCTTACCGTGTAACCCAGGCAAGCCTCGAACTCAGCAATCCTCCTGTCTCTGCCTCCCGAGTGCTGGGATTACAGGCTTGAGCTACCACACCCGGCAAACCATCATTATTTTTAAATGATATAGAAGGCCCAAAGAATTCCACCAAAAAACTCTTAGAATTAATAATCAATTTCAGCCATGTGGCAGCATACAAAATCAATACATAAAATCGATACCATTCATGTATACCATTGATGAACTCAAGGAAAAAGAAATTAGGAAAGTAATACCATTCATAGTAGCATCCAGAAAAATTAAATACCTAGGCATTAACCTAAACAAGGAAGTGAAAGACCTCTAAAACAAAAACTGTAGTATTCCAAAAAATAAATAAAGAAGACGTCAGAAAATAGATATCTCCTTCCCTGGCTAGGCAAAACCAATATTTCCAAAATATGTAATGATATACGGATTTAATGAAATCTCAATTAAAATTTATAACTATCCTCTGCACTGTACATTTTTATTTTGCAGAAACATCTATTTTATCTAGAATGACAGACCAGAAAGATTACTGAATTCCAGCTGAAAAGCAGGACTGGGGGTGGGGGGCTAGAATTAAATGCCTGGGACCAATCAAGGAAGCCTAGTTCAGTTTGGTATACTTCTAGAAATCAATACAAAGTTGGATCCCACTAACCAGAAGCAATTCTCAAGGCCCTCTACTATCTACAGTGGTCTTGCCCCGAGGAAACATGCCAGCCCCTATATTTACTTACTCTGACCCCTGAACAGACCTCTGGCCTCTATTCAAAGATAAACTAGCCATGAGATAAATACAGATATACAGATATAGATTATTCATCTGTTAACATTTTAGTATACATTATAACATGGATGGACCTTTAAACGTTATGCCTGGTAAAATAAATACAGGTTGACAATACTGTATGATTCCACTCGCAGTACATACTTAGAACAGAATGTAAATTCATAGCTAGAGAATGCAGAATAGAGGTTACCAGGCTGGGGAGAAGAGGGTGGAATAGTTACTGTTTAATGGGTACAGAGTTTTCAGGGGGATAATGAGAAAGAGCTGGGGTGTAGCTCAGTGTTACAGCACTTGCCTAACATGTGCAAGACCCTGGGTTCATCTCCAGCACAAAAAATATGGTGTGAGCTGGGTGTGGTGGCTCACGCCTGGAATCCTAGCACTTGGGAAGCAGAGCCAGGAGCATTGCTGAGTTCAAGGCTTTCCTGGGCTACGTAGTGAGCTCAGGGCCAACCTGAACTACAAAGCGAGACCCTGTCTCAAAAAAAAAAAAATATATGGTGTGAGGAGAAGATGCAGTGAACACCAAGATTCAGCCTCATTAGAGAAGATTAAAGAAGGAAAAAAACCTCCAGGGTTTTGAATAATAAACAGGAGTGATGATTTTTATCTCATTCTCTATCCTACTCAATTTTTGTGAAAAACAGTCATGAAAAGCTAAAAGAAAGTTTTGCCACCTAAGACAGTGTTTGTTAATCAAATATCTGTTGGAATTATGTTTCCCTCTCTCTATTAAGAAAATGGTCAGACTTCCAGAACAAATTTGGATCCAATAACAACTACACATCATAACTAAGGACTCAGAACACTTGAGCCCACTTGTCCTCATGGCCCTGCCTATCTGAATCTGAAACATCCTTCTTGGGGTTTAACTGCACCTGCCTGCTCATCCTGGGAAGAGAACAGGAATGGGCAGAGTTAAAACCCAACTGTTGCGCTGCGCAAGTCTGCAATAGGCATCACAGAACTAATCCCATAAAGCTATTCACAGAAATAGCCCATAAAGTGCTGCAGAATTCCTTTGTTCTAACCAGCTTTTGTTGAGCACTAATGGTACTTGAGTACTGCTCATACTATTAACTCAGTCCTCCTTCAGTTCACCAAGCCAGAAAAAATGGGGAAACCCTGCCTTTTTAGATGGCAAGTGTTGCCCTAGACAGAACATCAGTGGATTTACTAGACAGTCTTCCTTTAAAGGACTGTCTACATTTTACACCACATTTTAAGGAAGTCTCTATGTAATGATTTAGGTCTAGAATGTCCCCCCAGACTTTCATGTATTTGGAGATAGAGCTTTTGGAAGGTGATGGTTATGGGCATCCTGTGCTCAACTGTGGGCTAATTCACTGACGTGCTCAAGGCTAAGTGTGCTGTTAGGAGGGGTCTGGCCAGCTACTGGGATGTGACATGGAAGGGCGTATCTCCCTGGATATTGGCTATTTTGTCCCAGTGACAAGAGAGTAACTGAGGAACTCTGCCCTTAGTGAGTAGACATCCCATTAAAGGTGACCCCCCATATCCTAGCTGAAAGGACAAACAAACTGGCAACCACTCTGGCAGCCCACTGATGCTCGTGTTCATGTAAAAATCCACCCATTTCCTTTAGTCCTATTTTACCTACTTTTATCTCCTCTAGTTCTTGTGAAGGAAGAGTTCAAAGGAATTCAAGGCAAGACACCCACTTGTGACTTACTCATAAAATATGATTTATTTCCACAGAGCCTGCATTGGAGGGGGAATTATGTTTTCTCTTTTCCTGAAGGACATCATTAGCATAGTGATAATTAATGAAGAGCAGCAGCTGGAGTTCAGTAAATTATTAATGGTTTCAACCATCCAGAAAGCAGATGGCCCAGTGTGGAGCTGTCCGTGGTGATGGTGTGGAAATGCTCTGGGAACAGGGAACATGGGCAGATAAGCAGAACCCTGTGTGTGTGTGTGTGTGTGTGTGTGTGTGTGTGTGTGTGTGTTTCTGTCTGTCTGTCTCCTGGATTCTGCATACACAGTTATACAGTTTTGGCCATTTGATTCCAGTGGGCTGTGTTTTCATGTAGAAGTATCCATGAATTAAACCTGGGAACAGACCCCCTCAAGCAGATTGTAGATACTGTCAGGTCCTTCCTACAGAATGGCCAGGTGGGAATTGTTGGAATATTAAAAACAGAGAGGTTCTCTTGTACCAACCACAGAGAGTAGTAACTAGAGGGTAAAACTAAGGTCCACATGAGAAGATGAATGCTCACAGAGCTGGAAAGTGTTTCCAAATCATGTTTTCAGACCAAAAGATTATGAACAATATCAAGGGCTGAGATACCAGCCCAAAGGAATCCCAGGAAACTTGGGAAATGGATAGATTAGTATTGCGCAGGAACAGCTGAAAGAAGTGATGATCTGGTCTAATTCTCAGGAATGGAGATTTAATGCCTCAGTAGGAATCTTTCTCCCTCCACAGGTTCCCCTTTATGCATTCTGCTTAAGCAGAGCCTTCCTGTTACATAAAACCACCAACTCCTGTGGACAAAAGTCTTACTTGTTTTCTATTCTGCTCTGTCTCTGGAGCCTGTCTCCATGCTGACACAGAATAATCAGAAAGGCTCATTGCATGCTGGACAAAGAGATGAATGAGAGGACATAGCTATCTTACCATGTGGAATATTGATCAAAGGAAAGACATTTAATAGGTCTTTTAGTGAAAAGACATTTTTTCACTAAAACCACATGACTTCTTAGAGTAGCAAAGAATGTACTAAGTGGTCCATTGGAGAGCACAAAGAGGGGGTTCAGAATATATCCCACATAGTAAATAATTAAATAAATACTCATTATTCATTTCTATTTTCCCAAATTAGTGAATGTTTAATTATTTTTAAATTATTATACTAAAAGTCACATTGGGACCAGAGGGTTAGCTCAGTGGTTCTGGCACCTGCCTCGCAAGCGCAAGGTCCTGAGTTCGATCCCCAGTAACCACATACAATGCTGGGTGTGGAGACTCACGCCCACCAGCAATCAATACCACGTACCACAGTGCCAGGCATGGTGGCTCACGCCTGTAATCCCAGCACTCGGGAGGCAGAGGCAGGAGTATTGTCGAGTTCTAGGCTTGCCTGGGCTACATAGTGAGCTCAGGGCCAGCCTGAACTACAAAGCGAGACCCTGTCTCAAAAAAAAAAAAAAAGACACATTGCCATCAACCCCCCTCAAAATACTTCTCTTATTTCCAACACAGTTGTCCCATCATTCCTGACACTTTCTAAAGCAGCTCTGGAAGTCCTTTTCTGGGAGGGTCTTTAGAAACATTGTTCTGGCTGCCTGGATGTTTTGAATCAATTCAAAATGTTTACCTTTCATGGTCATTTTGACTTTGGGGGTAAAACCAAAAGTTCCATAGGACCAGACCCAGTGAATAAGGTAGATGATGATATATGATAATGTTTTTGTTTTATTTAACCAAAATTGCTATGAACCTTTGATTTTATTTTTGGTTGATTCTATTTGACTTTTTGTTAATAGTGATATATTTTTTACTGTCATATTTTTTTAAATTTAAATGTTTTCACTGGGCCAGAGATTAGCTCAGTGGTTGTGGCGCCTGCCTCGCAAGCACAAGGTCCTGAGTTCAATCCCGTAACCACATACAGTGCTGGGTGTGGTGACTCACGCCTGTAATCCCAGCACTCTGGGAGGCAGACAGGAGGATTGCTGAGTTCAAAGTTTGCCTGGGCTACATAGTGAGCTCAGGACCAGCCTGAACCACAAAGCAAGACCCTGTCTCAAAAAAAAAAAATTTAAATGTTCACCATATTTTTAACACTTCATAAAGTTGGTCCCAGTGTCTTCGTACAGGCCCCCATACTTCAGGATCTCTGTAATCCCTGAACAACAGGCTTTGGAAACCCCTTGCTGAAGAGTGAGTAAATGAGTATTCTATACCTTTTGGGAATATTTACTTTAACTTCAGAACTACAAGAAAAGGAAATCTGGGGAAATGATTGTGGGGTCTGATGTAGTAAACAGAAAGTTATGCACTAAATAATTGGAGAACAATCCCAAAATTATCTTTTAGGACTCCAAGGAGAAAGATCAAGATGAAACAGAAGAAGCAAAAGCAAAAGAAGAGGGGCAGGAACAAGAAGAAAGCTATACTCACACAAAAACAGAAGTCTGGGGTCTATGAGGATATGCATGATTTTTAAAAATCTCAGAAAAGGCCGGGAGTGGTGGCTCACGCCTGTAATCCCAGCACTCAGGAGGCAGAGGCAGGAGGATTGCTGAGTTCGAGGCTTGCCTGGACTACATAGTGAGCTCAGAGCCAGCCTGAACTACAAAGCGAGACCCTGTCTCCAAAAAAAAAAAATCTCAGAAAAGGAATCAAGCATAGAAACAATATCACCCAGAGAAACCATCGAAATATTGAGAGAATATAATGACCCTCAAGTTACAACCACTTTAACATATGAACAATTTGGGTTAATTAGGTTAATAAAATGTTCATCTGCCTTTTATTATCCACAGTGTGTACCCAAGGAAGCATCCAGATCTCAACTGAACTGATTTACAACAAACCTGCAAGAACCAATGGAATTCATAAGTCAAGGGTCCACGGTATCCTTCATTTAATAAAAAACAATCTTGAACATGAGCTGCAAGGTCTCAACAAGATTCGGGCAAGATCATAGAGGAATATCTATACCAAGACACTGAATAACAACAGCTCTATAGTTAAAACATAGGGGAAAAAATATCTATTCAGACCAATAAAGACAAAATATTGGGAAAAAAAAGTATAATGAAAGATATCCCTTACCCCAACACGCAAAACTATGGACCACCAATTTGCAAAAAGTTTTCTATGTACAAAGACATGTGTCTTCTAATAGCAAACTATACACAATTCTAAGTATATGAGGACTCAGGAACAATACCCAGGTATTGGTCTCAAGAAAGTCACTTGAGGGACCAGGGATTTAGCTCAGTGGTTCCCATGTCTGCCTTGCAAACCCAAGGTCCCAAATTTGATCCCTGGTAACTGGGTGTGGTGACTCACACCCACCAGCATCAGTAGCACATACTATGTGGCAGGTGTGGTGGCTCACACCTATAATCCCAGCACTCTGGAGGCAGAAGCAGGAGGATTGCTGAGTTCAAGGCTTGCATGGGCTACACAGTGAGCTCAGGGCCAGCCTGAACTACAAAGTGAGACCCTGTTTCAAAAAAAGAAAAGAAGGGCCAGAGGGTTAGCTCAGTGGTTCCGGCGCCTGCCTCGCAAGCGCGAGGACCTGAGTTCGATCCCCGGTAACCACATACAATGCTGGGCGTGGAGACACGCCCACCAACAATCAACACCGCATACCACAATGCTGGGCGTGGTGGCTCACGCCTGTAATCCCAGCACTCGGGAGGCAGAGACAGGAGGATTGCTGAGTTCATGGCGGCTTGCCTGGGCACCATAGTGAGCTCAGGGCCAGCCTGAACTACAAAGCGAGACCCTGTCTCAAAAGCAAAAAAAAAAAAAAAAAAAAAAAAAAGAAAAGAAAATGTCCCAAGAAAGAGATTCCCAGGCCCTTAGCTGTGGTTGGAAGAGATCCCCAGCCAGCGGCAGGATCTGACTGGAATCTGATACTGTAATGTATGCTCATTAACACCAAAAGCAGTGCTTCAAAGCGCATTTACAACTCTCGAGGATATATATTAAACCCATAGCATTGAAAATACATGTTACTTCTCACAGAACTAGTGAATAAAGGCTAAGACAGTACAAGGATTTAAATATGGTATGAGTATGTTAGGGTTCATATGTTGGAGCCTGAAATTAATAAGTGATGATCAAGAGATAGGGCATGCAGAAAGAAATCAAGATGGGTTAGGTACCTGCAACCAGCTCTACACAAGGAGTGTAGACATTGTGTACTGCAAACACATACCAATAAAATAAAATAATAAAAGAGAGCCGGGCGTGGTGGCTCACGCCTGTAATCCCAGCACTCGGGAAGCAGAGACAGGAAGATTGCTGAGTTTGAGGTTTGCCTGGGCTACATAGAGAGCTCAGGGCCAGTCTGAACTACAAAGCGAGACCCTGTCTCAAAAATAGTAATAATAATAATAATAATAAAGGAGAAAATGCATAAGGGAGTTGAAGGTATAGCTCAGAGATAGAGCACTTATCTAACTTACGTGTGTCTATGGGTTCAGCCCCAGCTCCACCAAAAAATAAAAAGAATTAAAACTCTTCTTTTTTAACTAAAAGGCAGGCAATGGAATCTTTAAGAAATGGGGCTGCCCTCAGATATATTAAACCCAAAACCCATAAAAAATATCATTAAAATTATTGAAGGACTGGGCCGGAAGGTTAGCTCAGTGGTTCTGGCGCCTGCCTCACAAGCGCAAGGTCCTGAATTCGATCCCCGGAAACCATATACAATGCTGGACGTGGAGACTCACGCCCACCAGCCATCAATACCACATACCACAGTGCCAGGCGTGGTGGTTCATGCCTGTAATCCCAGCACTTGGGAGGCAGAGACAGGAGGATTGCTCAGTTCCAGGCTTGCCTAGGCTACATAGTGA
>PVIC010016056.1:12894-34563 GCA_004025085.1 Thryonomys swinderianus | reverse complement strand
GAAGGAAGGAAGGAAGGAAGGAAGGAAGGAAGGAAGGAAGGAAGGAAGGAAGGGAAAGGGGGGAGGGGAGGAAAACAATTTACAACAATGCACATAAACCATAAGGTTGAGTCCTGGGCCACTGGGCTGACCAAATCATTCCCCTACTCTGAGGGCCTGAGAACGCACTCGGGTGTCCCAAAACCTCCAGGGGGCAGGAAATGCGGAAGGGATACAGCATCACATCATTCTGGAGCCTCTGTCTAGAAGCTCTGGCGTAGTGGAGAGGAGGAATTTGGGAAAAGCCAGCTTGTGAGGAGCGGGCTTCTGCCACAGGCTCCTCTCATGGTTAACTGACCATGGCGTAGTGCTGCTGCATGACGGGGACACACGCTGCCCTCCTGTTGGGTTCCTTAAATTCAGTGGCCCCCACCTCATGCCAGTAGACCTCAGTCCCCCTATGCACCCTTAGTTAGGCATATCCAACCCACAGTCTTGTTCTCAAAGGCTATGTACTTGACCCTTCCTCCTGCATCTTTCCATGGCTGTTTCTGAGCTCATCTGTTCCTCTTGATTGCCTCTCTTGCACAACCAGTCTGGCTTAAGAGCATCACCCCCAAAGCAACAAAGTCAGCTCCAGCACCAAAGGCTTTGGCAACATCTCCTAATACTTGCAGCCTCTGTTGGAGATTATGTGTCCCCTGAAGCCCTGGGGTGGGGGGTGGTCGGTGATCCTTGGACTTAGCTGGGAGAAGTCCCCCCAGAGCATACTCCAGGGGATGTGCACAGGACCTGGTCCCCTCCCACTTTGATGATATCTGTTCCAGAGAGAATAAACTCTTCCACCATCTTCTGCCACCACTATACAAGAGTTAATTTCAGAATAAATAGAATAATTACAGTGGATTTAGTTTGGTTGTCCATGAGTTTTTCTGGACCCAGATCTGCTTGTCACTTGTTTATCCTGGGGCTGTTGGCCCTTTCCTGGCTTGCCTTGTGTGGGTAACTTTGTTCTTTACTCTGTGCTACCTTTCTGTTCCTTTGTGGTTTTACCAGTGCTGTTGCGTATGTATTGATTCCTGGCTCTCTTCTCTTTCTCCTGAGTTTTTTTTCCAGCTATCTTCATTCCTAGTCATCAACCTACTTCTACTCCACGATCTTGATCTCAATCTTTTTTTCTTAATGTTGGCATTTATCACTGTAAACTTTTCTGAAGTGTGTTTTGATGGATCTCATAAGTTTTTAATATGTTGTAATGTACATTTTTACTTGACTCAGTATTTTTACTTCTCTTTCTCTTTTAACCTGTTGATTGAAAGGTAGCTTATTTAACTTCTGCATTTGTGAGTTTTCCAATTGTCCCCCATTACTTATTTCTAATTTTATCACACTGAATTTAGAAAATATACTTGAAATAATTTCAGTTTATTAAATTTGCTAGAATTTATGATCTAACACAATCTATTTTGAAGATTATCTTCTGTGTGTTTGGGAAAAATATATATTCAGCTACCAATGGATCAAATTTGTAAAAATTTGTTACATAACTGAGTCTAGGTGTGATTCAAGCCCACTGTTTACTGATTTTCTGTCTGGATTATCTAACCATTGTTTAAAGTATGATATAGAAATCTCCTACTGTGATGTTATTTCCCTTTAGATCTGATACTTTATATGTTTATGTGTTTTGATGTTGGGTTCATATGTATTTACAACAGCTATGTCTTCTGGATTAATTGATGCTTTATCATTATATCATGCTTCCCCTTATCCCTTTTTAGAATTTTTTACTTAAAATCTGTCTTTTCTGATATGCATCACTGCCCTGATTTTTTACACTGCTATTTTCATGGAATATCTTTTTCATTAAGTTCACATGTTGGTCTACATGTGTCCTTCAGTTGAAGTGAGTTTCTTATAAGCAGAATATATATTTCAGCCTTTCAAAAAATTATAGTCACTCTATATCTTAATTAGACAATTTAATACATTAACATTTAAAATAGTTATTGATAGATGAGGACTTGCTAGTATTATTTGTTCTTTTTCTGACATTTTTGTTGCTCATTTAATCCTTTCTCCCTCTCTTGCTACTTTGCTTTGTGATAGGAATTTTAGGAGGCATGATTTGTTTTTCTTTGACTTTGTACCTGTTAGATTGGGGTTTTTCCCCCCAGTTACTATGAGAATGGCATAGCAGTCTTATAAATTTTATTTTAAACCAATAACTAATCTCAAGCCAAGAACAATGGGACACACCTGTAGTCCCTACAATCTAGGGGAGGTGAGTGAGGAGAATCACGAGTTCAATCCCCATTTGGGGGCTGAATGACCTAGCAAGACTCTCAAAAAAAAAAGAATAAGTAATGTATGGGGTATAGCTCAGTATGAAGGTCCTAAGTTCAATTCTCTGTGCTGTAGAAAACAGAAAAATACATCTCATCACTTCAAGTAATCCACCTCTAGATTTTATGTCATTTATGTCACAATTTTTATCTTTTAATATTTGTATCCACTAAAGAAGTATTGTGGCTATAGTTAAACTTTGTTCTTAATTTTTGCATCAGAGTGAAAGGCATTTTCTTAGCATATAACAGTGTTAGTATTAAAGTAATGTGAATTGAGTATATCTTTATAGTGGATTTTATGTATTTTTAATTTTTTCTGTGCTTAGTGTACTTTGTTTCAATTTAAGGAAATTAAATTAGCATGGCTTGTAAAGCAAGTAATGATGATAAACTTAATTTGTTTAGAAAAGTTTTTGTCTTCCCATTTTCAGAAGATGGACTTGCTAGGCATAATATTGTACCTGGAAGGTTTATTGTTGTTTTCTTTTACCATTTAAAATATATTATACCACACTCTTTTGGTCAGCAAGGTTTTTTATTTTTTATTTTTTATTTCTAAAAATGCACTGGTACTTCCACAGAGGCTTCCTTGTATGTGAGGAATTGCTTTTGTTTTCCTGCATTTAAAATTCATTTTTCATCTTTGACCACTGAGAATTTCATTATAATGTGTTTTGGTGAGGAACTCAATCTATTTTTGTTTTTCTGAAATTCATAAATCTATATGCTTATTCTTTTCTCCAGATTTGGGATATTTTCTGTTATTATTTCTTTAAGCTTTCTGCCCTTCTCTCTTTCTCTGCTCCTTCTGTGATTCCCACAATTAGTATGTTAGTACACTTGATGATGCCCTTTATAAAACCATGATTCTTTGACTTTTTTGATTAATTTTTCTTTTGTTCCTGTGGGTAATTTTAAATGACCTGTCTTTCAGCTCACTTAGTCTTCTGATTAAGACTAAGCTTTCTGTGGGAACTTTTGTCAGTCATTCTGCTTTTTAACCCCAGAATTTTTATTTGATTCTATTTTATGACTTTGATCTCTTGTTGAATTTCTTGCTTTTTTTCTTGTGTTGTTTCCTGGATTTTGAGTAGTTGTTCTCTTCTAACCAGTTTAGGTGATTATTTTGAATTACTTAGTTTGTACACTTTCTTTAAATTACTAGGTTTTCAGTTTTTCCAGTAAGCCAATTTCTGTGTTTTCATGATTTGAATATTTTATTTGGTCTCATTTCAAGTATGATTGCTCTTCCATCTCTTTAGGGTGAATTGCTGGGGATTCATTTTGTTCTTTTCATTATGTTGTGTGTTCTCAATTTTTTTATATTCCTTGTAACTTTGTATCAGTTTCTGCACATTTGAAAAAGCAATTTTTCTACATGTATACATGGATTATTTATTTGTTTGTTTATTTATTTATTTATTTTTGAGACAGGGTCTCGCTTTATAATTCAGGCTCACCCTGAGCTCACTATACTATGTAGCCCAGGCAAGCCTCAAACTCAGCAATCCTCTTGCCTCCACCTCCCGAGTGCTGGGATTACAGGCATGAGCCACCACACCCAGCCACCATGTCTGGCACTGTGGTATATGGTATTCATTGCCGGTGGGCATGAGTCACCACACCCAGCATTGTATGTGGTTACCGGGGATTGAACTCAGAACTTTGAGTTTGCGAGTCAGGTGCCGGAACCACTGAGCTAAATCTCTGGCCCATACATAGATTATTTTTTAAATTGAATTCTTTATTGGTACATTTTATATACAGCTCATGACCACACTTAACACTGGGGAATTTGTACCAGTATATGACACAAGTTAATTCTCATTTTTAACATGGATTATTTTTGACTGGGAAATGTCTTTACTTGATATCCTCCCCAGAAATTCTGGGATTTTTTCTTTAAGCTGTCTTGGGTGACCAAGTTTTGTTAAATTGCATTTCAAGAACTCATAATTTCTTGGTCCTTCTGTTGTCTAATTTTGTTAATTTGCACATCTTCTTTTCCTTTAGGTCAGTTAGTGATCCTTTATTTTATTCCTTTGCTTTTGTCATGTTTCCTGGATTATTATGATATATTGGCATAGTCTGGCATTGGCACAATTGAAGATCTGGAGCCTCAGGCCATCAAAACCAACCTGGATCCTGAGTCTGTGAGATTTATACTTTCTTTAAATTACTAGGTTTTCAATTTTTCAAGTGAGCTTATTTTTATATTTTTCTATGTTAGATATTTTATTTGGTCTCACTTTGAATATGATTGTTCTTCAATTTATAATGAGATTGAGTCCTGGTGAATCCATCAGATATTGAAAATAACATAAATCAAAAGTACAGTTAACACATCTAATTTTCAGAACATTATATTTCACCACACAGTACACGGTAGAGTGTCAGTTAATCCACATGATTGCCTGGCTTACTGATGGCGTATTGCCACTACATAGTATCACAAAATGGTATCACACTGAATGCCACTAGCTCAGGAAAAAATTAAAATTCGAAATTTGAAATGCATTTTCATTGGATGTGTATTATTTTGGCATCATTATAAAACTGAAAATTTTTAAGTTGTACTATCATAAATTATAGCTATCTACATGTCTGCACATTTGTTATTGCTTTATTTCTTATTTTTGTTCAAATTTTCATCTTATTTAATTCTTTTAACAAAATTGTATAATCTGTAATAGACTGTTTATCTGAAATTCTCAGTTTAGTGAAATTTTTTAAATATATAAGCTCGCCTACACTATTGATTGTTTTTGTTTTCTATGTGTATTTCTAACTTTGGATTATGAGGTCACAGTCACAGATTTGTCTGAGAGAATCTCTCATATTTAGATTTAAGATGTATGCTTCCTATGTTTTTCTATTCCAAATGTCTAAAGGATATTTACTATCAGTGTAAAAATATTATGATAATTTATTAGATATTTCTGCATCAACCCAAAAGAATAATTTAAACCTCAAAACCTTTAGCCATCCTAGAACATGACTGAAGAAGCTTTTGTAGTGGGATTTTTTTATTCATATAGATCATACAAGATATATTTCTCTGACTTCCTTCCCTGCTAGTTGGTGGGTTTTTGTCTTTTTTCTTTGATGTTGAAAGTCTTTGAAGTTCTCTGCCTTACTTTATCCATTTATGTATGAAAATAGAAACCCATATAATACCTTACAAGACTGGCTCTCCCTGCATGAACACAGCCAAACAATACATACATTCACTCACTGATGATGTTCTTAGTTATCTCTGTTTCTCACTTTCAGTCTTAACTCACAGTGAAAGGATGTTTATAGTGGGAACATTTTCAGCATATGTCCTCCACAATAATGGAAATCCAGAAATACTTCTTAAAGTGTTTGTTAGGATCAAATGAAACCTATATACCAGAGTGCTTTCAAGATTAATGAAAATATATTATGACTACTAAAATGAAATTCTTGGTAAGAAATTTTTATTACATAAATAATGCATTTGCAGTCTGAGTTAACTTGCTTTTCTGGATCCTGGGACTATGGAGGACCAGAGGAGAAGTAAGGCCTAAGTGGCCTCCTCTGTGAGCACTAAGGAGAAAGGCTGCACTTGGGTGGTTCCATATTACATATTAGGGAAAAGGTGAAACAGCTGAGGTTAAGTTGTTTAGCAGAGAACGTACTAATATATCAGAAACCAGATGAATCTTGTGTTTCCTTAATTGTTCGTGCTAGTGTTTAGATAAAAGTGGGAAGAGGCAAAGGTTTGGGCTTCTCTGGTTACTAGAGGTATGAGGTCGCTGGCTGCCCACATGATGAACTGGCTCTGTGTCTCTTAGTCATTCATCCTTGTCCTTCCCTAGGTCAGGGAGAATAAAGTGACCAGTCCAGGTCCTACAGCAAAGCTAGCTGGGTGGGCCAGCTACGGGTGGTATCTCAGTGTGGGGCTCGGGACCCGGGTTCTCCTACAGCTGGATCCCCAACAGGGACCTGAGACTGGGGTCCCTCATAGACGCCCCCCAACAGGGACCTGAGGCTATGATTGGCTATGTGGAACTATAAGATTTATGGTTTGTTTGTTTTGTTTTATCCACTCTTGCTTTAGGAATGTACTTTTCTGGATCCAGTGGATCCACAAATTCACAGATTGTCTTGGGGTAAAGGCAGCAGACACAAGCACTGCTTAGGAGTATTCCTGAGGCAAATGGGAAATGGATTTAATTCTGTAGTTCTGGGAGAAGACAGAGGCAGACTGGTGGAAAAGTACGCACAACTGCAGAAAGCCTTGGGGAAGTCAGCATTGTGGAGGAAGGACCTGAAAGCCAGTAAGTCTCTCTCAACCAGGAAGAGAATGACCTGCTCCCTCAGATGCAGGATGTAAGTGGTCCCATCACATGTGCTTTATATCATTTTTAATTATACTCCCTTGTTCTATGGGCTGTGTTGATGTGGGGAGAAAAAGAGAAGTTGGGAGCCTTTTGAATACGGTCGATTCTAGTCAATCACAGACAATGGAAGCACTTAAGAGATGGTTTTCTTAGTGATTTCATTGACACTGCATCTGAAAGGGGAAAAATGATTTGAAGTGCTTTTTGAATAGTTACAATATCACCATAATATATCAGAAGGTCAAGAAGCTGTGGGTTTTACTTTAAATTTGAATGTAGCTCACGACTCAGCAAATCCGTGGGCAGAATTTGTTTGTCCAAGAAGGGCTTGACTGAGACCTGAAGGATTATTGCAGTAGCCTTCAGCTTATTTCCTGATGTATCTATTTTTTTCCTTTCTTAGTCTAAATCAACTCCATTAACAAGTTGAGTTCCTAAGCTAGTATATCTAAAGTTTGTCTTTATATCAAACCTATCTTTCAAGCTTTAAAAATAGATAGATGCCTGGGCCCCATTCTCAGGTATTTGATTAAGCCCTCTGAAGTCCTAAGGATTTATATGGGTAGTTCTGATGCCTGATTATGATTCAGAACCATTGGCTTGAAAAAAATCTTATTGTTTACTGACAAGATATCATCAGATCTTATTTGTAGTTTATACTCCAAGCACCTGGTCCTGGCACTCATTAAGATTTGGAGGCAGTGCAGGCTAAAAGTTAGTTTTGCTGGTACAGTCTCTGTGGCAAAAATTTAATTTGGAAATAATGAAGTCCAGTACCTTCCTGTGTATAAAATGTATTCATCTCAGCTTCAGCTCAGTTGATTAGTAAAAGTCTATATTATGCAAGTGCATGATGGTACTTATAATAATGCTATAAATATTTTATAGTCTAAGGGAGCATTTCTTCCATAAAAGACAGTATTCTGAGCGGGTATCAGCCTCAAAGTATACACCCACATACTTGCTGTTAGAAGCTGTGATTTAAGCAGCACGTGACCAGTTGTTGGAGGCATGTTAGTGCCTTTAGGCCACCAGGATTCTATTAAGTGCTTTAGAAGAGGTCATTTAATCTACCAAATGGACCTGAAAGATGAAAAGCTCCTCCAAACACAAGCAACTCCTCCACATCACAACTATAGGATTGGGGACCTGGGAATATTATTTCAGCTGCCTAGGAAAAGTAGGTGAAAGTGCTGGGCAGAGGGCAGGCAATTATCTCTTTGCTATGTGTTAAGCAGCATTTTCGCCTAGCTGATAAATTACTTCCAGCTGTTGGCAACAATTTTCTTCTCATCATGGCAGGAGTGAGAGACTGGCAAATGTTGAAGAGCAGTGCAAGTTGCTGATTAAATCCAAGATTCAGCTGGAGGCCAAAGTCAAGGAGCTGTCTAAACATGAGGAGGAAGAAGAGGAGATAAATTCTGAGCTGACTGCCAGGGGGTGGAAACTCAAAGATGAATGTTTTGAAATGATGAAAGAAATCCATGACCTGGAAATAATGTTGGCGAAGTCAGAGAAGGAGAAGCGTGCCATGGAACACAAGGTACTTCTATATGTTAGGCAAATCTAGATGCCTGAATTTCCCTGTTAAATCAGGCTTTGGTACCAGACATTCTGTTTTTAATGTCATTAATACACTGACAACTTTATAGCAGTGGGAACCAGGACCCTCAGTTGAACCACTAAAGGGAATGTTTTCATTTGTTTCAGTCTTATTTTGTCTGAAATTTAATACAGCAGAATGGTTTCACTGGGCCCATAAATACTCCCCCCCCCTTGAAGGGTGATGAGCATGATGCCTTTTAAAAAAGGTGACTTAGAATGTACTGACATCTCCAGGTCTTCCAAATTGGAGTTTGACCTTGAAGTCATCTCTTCCAGTTAAGGACTTAGGGATCTGTGCATCTCTTGTCTCTTCATGGACTGAAATTAGTCATTATCAAACTGTTCTTAGAAAAACAAAAATAATTTGATTAATAGTGGCCTTTGTGTCTATTGATTCCCTTTCTTAAAATGCACATGAACTTGAAGTAGCCAGCTTCCTCTTTTGCATGTACTGTTGGCTGGAACCTTTCTTAAGCACCAATTTTTCTAAACCAGCATGGATCAGGACATGCCCCCCAAATCCTCCAAAGACAACTGAATTACCCTGAGTTGTTTTATTATATAATATAATGCTACAAAGATTGACTGGACAATGATCTATGTTGATAACATTTTATTGACCAGAATATTTTATGTCCTGACTGTGCCAAATATTGTATATAGTTTGTGGAAGAGAAAGTGAACTTAAAGTTTTTAAAAAGTATATCAAGGGCCAGGGATTTAGCTCAGTGGTTCTGGTGCCTGCCTTGCAAGTACAAAGTCCCAAGTTTGATCCCTGGTAACCGCACACCACAGTGCCGGGCATTGTGGCTCATGCCTGTAATCCCAGCCCTTGGGAGGCAGAGGCAGGAGAATTGCTTTGAGTTCGAAGCTTGCGTGGTCCAGTGGGCTCAGGACCAGCCTGAACTACAAAGCGAGACCCTGTCTCAAAAAAAAAAAAAAAAAACCTAAACAAAAATCAATTGGATTTATGGGTGTAGATTAATCGGAATTCTCTGTTCATTTGTCTGTGGCTATGTTTTTCTGCTGCCTGTCATTTTGCTTACTATGTAGCTTTGAGGTATGTTTTGAGGTCAAGTTTTGTGATGTTACCAGCATTGTTTAGTTTTGTTTTTTGGGGATCCCCTTAGATATTCTGAGTCTTGTGTGGTTTTTTATGAATTTTAGGGTTGAGTATTTATTAATAGTGATATTTTGATCTGAATATAATTGAATCTCTAGGTCACTTTTGATAGTACAGTCATTTTAAAGAGTGATTTGCTCCAAAAACATGCTATCTGTTCATTTTTTCATGTTCTTTTCAATGTCTTTCATCAGTGTTTTATAACTTATTTTAGAACTTTCATTTCCTTAAATTTATTTTCAAACATTTTTATAACTGTGATTGCTTCAATTTCTTTTTCAGAAGATATGGTGCATTATTGATTAAAATTTTATTTTTATATGCCAATTTTGTATCATGTAACTATTTAATTGGCTTTTGTTTTATTAGATTTTTAATGAAATATTTAGATTTTCTGATATATAAAAGCATGTAATCTGAAATCAAGGATAACTTCTTTCTTTTATATTTAGATATAATTTCTTTTGCCTAATACCATGTAAGATTTCTTCAGTTAGAGTGGTAAAAGTGAATATTTTTCTTTTGTTCCCAGTCTTCATGGTAACATTTTTAGCTTTTCCCTTATTAGCATATTGACTATTTTTATATGTAGATTTTGAGGTGTATTCCTTCCATATCGTATTTCCTAAGTATATTTTTTATGAAGGGATGTTGAATTTTTCAAAATGCTTTTTGCTTCTATTGAAGTGAGTGTAGAACTTTTGTCTTTCATTCTGTTGATGTATTATGTTCATTTATTTATGTTGATCTACCCTTAAATCCTTGGAATGAATCCTCCTTGATCATACTGCATGACCTTTTTGTTTACTGTTAAATTCAGACTTTTAGTATTTTATTGAGAATTTCTCATTTTATATCCATCAGGGATAGTCTATAGTTTTCTTTTTCCATGTGTATGTCTGGTTTTGGTATTGGAGTAATGATGATGCACAAATGCCCTGATCATCTTTTATAGAATTGGGCAGAGTTTCTGCCATTTTATTTTAAAATTTTTAAATTAAATTTAATTTATTGGGTGCATTATATATACACATCACAATTATACTCCACATTGAGAATTTGTACCAGTACATGACACAACTTCTCCTTTTTCCCCTTCCCCTACCCACCCTACAACCCCCACCCCTATATACACAAACTTTGTTTCCTTTTTTTGCCATCAATTTTCCCCTCATTATTTACCCCTAAACCTCATTTCCCTTTGAATGTTTATTATTTCATCATATTGATCATGCATTTTAGAACACATTTACAACTTCAGTTTCTCATACCAGAGAAAAGATGATATTTACACATCTGTGACCTCACTTATGAGTATGACCTTAAGGAACATCCATTTATGTATAAATGACTTAATCTTATCCTTTATGGCAGAGTAATACTGGATTTTATAAAAAAGAAACAAAACACATCTTTATCCAGGCTAGAGTTGATGGGCATTTGGGTTGTTTCAAGATTTAGCTATCACAAACTGAGCTGCTATAAATATGGGTGCACATATATCACTGTAATAGAAATCTTGTAATTCTTTTGGGTATATCCCCAGCAGAGGAATAGCAGGGTCAAATGGGATGTCTAATCCTATTTTTCTGAGAAATCTCCACACCGATCTCCATAATGGTTGTACTAGTCTACATTTCCCTCCAACAGTGGAGAAGGCTTCCTTTTTCTCCACAACCTCGTCAACAATTTATTGCTAGCTAATTTTGAGATAGCAACCATTCTTTCTGGAGTAAGATGAAATCTCAGAATTGTTTTTATCTGCATCTCTTGAATGGCCAGTGACATTGAGCATTTCTTCATATACTTCTTAGCTGCTTTTACGCCTTCCTCTGAAAAGTGTCTGTTCATTTCAGCTGCTCATTTTTTAATTGGGTCTTTAAATTTGGGTGGGGTTGAAGCTAGATCCTTTTCTTTCACCATGTACTAAGATAAAATCAAAATGGATTAGAGACCTAAATATTAAAGCAGAAACTCTAAACCTGCTGCAAAACAGGTTAGGTAGTACTCTTGGGAGACATTGGCATAGGAAAAGACTTTATAAACAAAACCTTTATAGCACAGGAAACTAGCAGAAGAAATCAACAAATGGGATCTCATCTTCTTAAAAAGCTTCTGCACAGCAAAAGAAACCATGGCAGAGTGAAAAGGCAACTAAAAAATATAGGAAAAAATCTTTACCAGTTGTTCCTCAGACAAAGAGCTACTATCTAGAATATAGAAAGAGCTTAAAAAATCTTTCATTTCAGCTTTTAGAATAATTTAAGAAGTAGAATTAGTTCTCTCTTAAATGGTTTTTGGAATTCAGCAATAAAGCCATCAGGTACTAGAAATTTTTTTCAATGAGAGATCTTTAATTATTCCATCAATTCCATTACTCATTATTGATCTATTTAAATTTTTTGTGTCTTATGTCAGTTGTCTTGGGTTTGTATGTATTCAAGAATTTATCACTTTCTAGGCTCTCAATATTTAAGGATGTAATTGTTTATAGTTTATGAACCTTTGAGTTTGTGTGATATCAGTTATAATATTTCTTTTTTAAAATCTCTGGTTTTGTTTTGGGTCTTCTCCCTTTTTACTGCTCAGTCTATCTAAAGGCCTCTCAGTTTTCTTGATGTTCTCTTCTTCTTCCTCTTTCTCCTCCTCTTCCTGACCTACACCTTCACCCTTATTTCCTCTTTTTCTTTCTGATAGTGGTTAAATACAGAAAGTACTAAGCTACATCCTCACCTGCTTCTTAAAATGAGACAAGATCTCAAAATCTGGCAGTATTTTGACATATGCATTTATTACTATAAATTTTGTTAACACTGCTTTTGCTATAACTCACACATTTTGATGTGTTGTCATTTTCATTTGGTTCTACATTTTTACATTTTCTTTAATCTTTAAATTATTCACTGGTCATTTAGGAGCATGTTAATGTTCATATGTCTGTATATTTTCCATTCTTGTTTTGTAGTTTATTCCATTGTGGGTTGAAAAAATGCATGATATGTTTTGTTTTTGTAAATTTATTGAAACTTGATGTCCTATGTGCTGAGAACAATATTCATTCTGCAATTGCTTAATTAAAAATTCTATAAATATCTTCATTTGCTTAACATTATGATTTAATGCAGACTTTTATGTATTAATTTCTAGCTAGATGAGCTGTCTGCTCTTCAGATCCAATATTTTAGATATTTTAATAGTACCATGTTGTATGCATATATATTTATAATTGCTGTATCTTCTTGTTGAGTCAATTTTTATTAATATATAACTGCCTTTCCTTTTTACAGTTTTTTATTTAGTCTGTTGTCTTTGATAGTATAGCTACTGCTGTTTGTATTGTTCCCCAATTTTGTAGCATATCTTTTTACAATGAGTTTTAGTCTATAAGCATTTTTAACCAGAGAAATGAGTTCTTGTGGGCATTGTATAATTGGACCTGTGTGTGTGTGTGTGTGTGTGTATGTGTATGTGTGTGTGTGTGTTGATCCATTTAACCAATCTATGTCATTTGGTTGGTGAACTGATTATTGCATTTCCACTCAAGGTTGTTATCAATAGGTATGAACTGCTTTGTTTCATTTTGTTAACTGTATTCTGCTTGTTTTTGTATTTTTTTCCCCTTCCCTTGACTTTCACTTATTTTTGTGATTTGGTAGTTTTCTGATGTGTCATGATTTTATCTCTGTTTTATGTGCCTGTTCTACTGAGTTTTGTATATTTATGTGTTTTCATGATGGTAGCTATCATCCTTTCTCTTCTAATGCAAGGACTTTCATATTTCTGGTAGTGGCTTGTCTTGTGTTTGAAAGGTGTCTAATGGGAAGTCCTTGTGTGATTTGCTTTTTCTCTTTTTTTTTAATATAAATTTTCTCTATATTTTATATTTTTGACAAGGAAAGCCATAGATCTCAGGTTTCAGAACACAGACCTTCCTAGGTTGTGATTAGTGCTGAGTTCATAATGCCATTTTGCTACCTTTTGATACTTTCTTCAGGCCCCAGGAAATAAGCACAGGTGGCACCAAGTGTTTAATTTCTAGCAGCTATAATACGAAGTCTGTGGAATATAGAAAATTTTCCCTAGAACTTCTGGACACATATAGGTGATTTTTGGACTTATGACACTGATATCCACATTCCTGGAGAATACTTTAAGACCAACATATTGAACACAGGTGTTGTTGGAGCTTGTGGCTTTAAATCTGTGTACTTTTCCTGGTTGTGAACAGGAATGTCCCTAGGCCACACAGGGCAAGCTGTCATTTAGAAAAGGTTTGTGGTATTGGTGGCTGTTGTTCTGATTGGTTTTAAAGGTCACAGATACATTGCATCTCCAGTCACGTGCTGAAGTTTATCATGGAAATATGACACAAGGTACAAGCTGTGTTTTATTTGTCCTATAGAAAAATACTTGTGAGTTTCTAGAAATACTCGAGATATTATAAAGATAATGCCCTCCTCTCTATCCATATTGAGAAAAATAAGAATATTTCACTGTCAATCTAAATTATGTTCTTAATTCTTCTCTCCCTTCTCAGCTGATAGTATAAGCATGCTTGTATTAGTCCCAAAAGCTTAGTCTTTAGAAAAGAGTAGTTAAAGTTGCCTTTCTTTTGGTTTTCTCTATTGCCTGTTAATGGATTTAGAAAAATAAATGTCTGTCTTACAAAGCTCCAAAGTAAAAAATTGAATGTTTTGTGTACAAATGTATGCATATATACACACATTCTGATATCCTCATCCATTCAGAGCACTATATCAAAATGGCATAGGTTAGGTAGCTTATAAACTACAGAAATTTATTTCCAAGAGTTCTGTGGTTTGAGAACTCCTAAATCTAGGTATTGGTAGATTTGGTGTCCTGTAAAAACCTACTTTCATATTCATAGCAACTCTCTTGCTGTGTCCTCACATGGTGGTTGTGGTGAGAGATTTTTTGTGGGATCTTTTCTATAATACTAATCTAACTTCTGAAGGCTCTGTCTTCATGGTCTTCTCACTCCAGAGTCCTACTACAAATATCATCATTATCTTAGAGGCCAGAAGTTTAATGTATAAATTTGGGGAAGACAGAAGGTTTTAATTTGTAGCACCTGGTATTAATCTATTTCAGGGCTTTACGTAAGCCTTTCAGAAATTCTTTCTCACCCAATTTGAATTTCATATTTTTGCTTGTCAAAGGGAATATTTCCCATTGTTGAAAAATGGTATCAGTAGACAAGAAAACAGAACAAAAACAACAACAAAAAGTCAAGTTGCAACTTTAGTTTACTATAAACTAATCTCTATATCATCATTGGTAACAATAACCATACAAATTGGAATGTCTTGAGTAGCCTGCTAGGATGTTAGAACAGGACATGATGTTACAGACTAGAAGAGGTAGCCAAGGTAATGAGGTGTGGAATCATGCCAGAACATTTGTACAGCCAAAGGGTACTGAGTCTGAAAAACCTGGAGGGATGTTCAGTATTCATGGATGATTGTGTAGAGACATATTTGTTTGGCGTTGTTCCAGATAGCAAAGCTTAGACTTGTGGGTAAAATTTAGAAAGGCCATTTGTACTTTTTATGAAGAAACTCTTCTGAATAAATGGACTCATCCACCCATGTAATGAGATACCATGTGAAGAAATGAGATTCACATCACTGGAAAGTGATCAAAGACACCCCACTGGCCACTTACTGCTTTATTTCCTAAAACAAAACTTGGTACATGATCTTCCATCATTGTGGTTTGTACATTCTTTTGCTAACCTACTGATACATGCAATATTTATTTTAAAATACATATGTAATTGCACACCATTTACATAATCTGTTCTTGCATTTTTCTTTTTTCCTGCAGGTAAGTGGTTAATGAACAAATTACTAAACTCCATCTATTTATTTGGTTAAATAGTCTCTCCTTTGGTCAGCTGGAGGGTGCCTTTGAGTGAGACAGGAAAGAACAAATTATGAAAAAACACAAGTGGAGGATGTTTAAGGGAAAGTGGAGAAGCTAGAGTGTAGCTCTTGGCACTAGTGGCACAGCTAAAAAGTGAACATCTCCATTCTGCATGTATTTCTGGGAGGCAGACCTTGTACTGAAGGGACAGCTCTCTCATTTGATTTATCTCAGGTTCCAGGCAGGATATCTAGAGACCTAAGGCAAGGATAACAGGCCTAAGAAATGCATTTTTGTTGTGCCAGATTTAATTAGATAGTTGTGAAAAGATAACAGGTGTATTCTAGGAATTATGATTAAGGAGATACAGTTAAGATATTTGACTAGCAGAGAAAAAAATATTGGGCACATGAGATGGGAATTATTGGCAACTTTAAGGATATAATCAAAATAAAAACACTCCACATTTTTTACTCATGATAAATCTGTGGCATAAAACTTTTTAAAAACTCTTTGACCTGAAGATTGATATACTTTATGATCATTGAAATAAAATCACTTGTACTTATGTATCTTTGCAAATTTTATTGTATAAATATTAAATCTTAAGATGTAAATAACATGATTATAAACTTATGGAAAGTCTCAATTCTGTGGATAGTTTGTCATACAAAGAATTCACTGGAAGGTGGTTCTCTTTCAGTTTAATTCAATAATCCATTAAATTTATTTTTTCCCATTGTCCCTTTCATGTTACTAGCCATCTCCCCGACCCAGTAACTAGTAAGAACATCCAACTTATTTAGATCAAATCATTAAAAGGGAAATCAGTGAAGCTCAGGCATAAAAGAAAGCTAAGTTAAAGCAATGAGCACATGAATAATCTAAGCTCATGGTAAAGAAGAGTGTCGGCTAAGTAGCTTTGAATTCTGGGTTTTTTTTGTGTGTGTTTATGTGTTGAGTGATACATGCTCATCATGAAAACTGATGAATGCCCCACTAGACCGTTGCAAAACTTGAAAGATCTTTAGAAAAGATGAAATACCCTAATGAACATGATGGAATAGTCCAGGGAAAAATAATCATAGTTCTCCTAGCACTCAATTTTGAAGATTGTGTTTCACGTCAGCAAAGTGAAAATGACACTGCTTGTAGATCACAGTTCAAAGAGTCGTGGTATTTTAGAAATCTATATTTTCAGGCAGCTAACTTCATAAAACCTTTTCTCTAAATGCGCCAATGGGTACTTGAAATTTAGTAAAAGTGAGAGGCAGCATTTCAGGTTACTGATGACAGGATAATCACTAAACGATGCAAGGATTATTAGCTATTAATTTCCTAATTATCTATTAGCTGAATTTCTACCCTAATATTTTATACACATAATAACTAGCTGCAGTATTCGATGTGAAACCAAAGCCATAGGACTATTAGAAGATGCAACATTGTTCACAACAGCCAAGTTGCAGAAACTGAATATCCATTGATGTAGGAAAGAATGAAATGTGGTGTACACAGAGAATAAAATATTATCCTAATACTTTCATATGTGACAACATGGATGAACTGAGTACATTATGTGGAGGGAAGTAAGTAACTAGCAAAAGGGAAAATGCTGCATGATACAAGGTAACTAAATCAATTTATGGCAACTAACTCATTGAATAGTGGTCTCCAGAGCCTGGGAGGAGAGGGAAATAGTGAATTTCTGTTCAACAGATGTGAAGTTTCTATGAAAAATGATTAAAATCTGAATAACTTTGTACCTTAGGTGATAATGCCACATTCTACACATAAATTTTTATCAAAAGGATAGGTCTTAAGTTTTCTTATTGCACTTTAAGAACAAATTTAGAAGAAAATATAGGGGGTAAGTCTCACAAAATTGGGAAGTTAGTCACTTGAACAAATCACAAAACCCCAAAAAGTACCAGTTTAAAAGTAGGAAAAATAATTTGCAACAGATGTAAAAATATCAAACCTCTTGTTCAATAATTAAATAAAATCTCTCTGAAAACTCCCAAAGGACAAACAGTTCATTTGATTTCCTGGATATTTTTAAATAGTTGAAAAGATGCTGACCTCACTGGTAAGCATTCAGAATAAAACCCTGAATTACTACTCTGAAGATTTAAGATAAAGCTAATACTGGAAAGCAAAAACCAGATAATATATGTTTTTAAGCAAATGGCTGTATAAAAGGAGGCAAGACCATCCTGAGAATCTCCACTAAAGACACAAGGGAGTATGAGTACGAACAGTTTTGCATCAAAGCAAAATGTTGGGGATTATCCTCAGTACTTAGTAGGAAAAATTTACAAATAAACTACACAATAAATATAAAACAATGTCATAGTGATTTTTATGTTAATTAATCTGTGTCCAGACAGCCATAAAAGTAGCTCCAATGTTATTGGCTTAAGTCATATGGACACACACATAAATGCATACAGTGGCACTTTTCATAATATTTCTACAACTACATATATGAAAAATGTAAACATGTTAATACTTAGAAAAATATCTAGAAGCAAAACTCTAAGAAATAGTGAACAGATTATGCTGGTTACCAGGGGACACAGAGGCAAGGTTGGAGAATATTTGCATGTGAGGAAAGGCCAACATGAAGGATTTGTGTGATAACTGCTGTATTCTGTATCTTGTTTATGGTAGAATATCCCACAGTATCAAGTAGTTGTATCTGGCAAATTGTATCTTGGTTATGATGTACTGTGTGGATACAGGTTAACATGTAATGTCCCATTTTTGCAAGTGCTTGTGAATCTCCAATTATGTGAAATTTTATTTAAAAACAAAATATTTTAAAAATCCAGAAAGGTTCATGCCAAACATGTAATAGTGATTTTCCTCCAAAATGAAAACTCAAATTGGGTAGAATAATCGGAAGACATTAGATGTAGTTGTTTTTGTTTTGTTTTTTAGTTTTTTTGAGACATGGTCTCACTTAGTTCACATGGGCCCTGAACTCACTATGTAGCCCAAGCTAGCCTCAAACACACAGCAATCCTCCTGCCTCTACCTCCTGAGTGCTGGGATTACAGGCATGAACCATCACACCCAGCAGCATTAGATGTAGATATAATGGTTAAATTTTTATAGTAAGAATAAACTCATGAGTTATTTCTATAATGTTAAAAATATTTAAACCAAAAGGTGGGTTTTTTTTTATTTTGTTTTGTTTTGTTTTGTTTTTGCTTTTTAGACAGGGTCTCACTTTGTAGTTCAGGCTGGCCCTAAACTCACTATGTAGCCCAGGCCAGTCTCAGACTCACAGCAATCCTCCTGCTTCTGCCTTCTGAGTGTTGGGGTTACATGCGTGAGCCACCACACCTCGCATTGTGGTGAGTGGTTACTGAGAATCAAACTCGGGACTTTGCGCTTGCCAGGAAGATGCTGGACCCACTGAGCTAAATCCCCAGCCTTAAACCACAAGTTTTTATTCTAAGCTGTTTTAATTATTACCTTTTTCTAAAAGTGAAAGAAGTGTGTCAAATGGACTCAAAAGGTAGAGAATGAGAAGGGCTGGTAACTCCACTTCCAGAAATTGGTTATCAAATGCCTGTGTGCATCTGTACTTAGATCTAAGGGTGATGATTGATGTTTCAATAACAACCTCCCTGTCAACTATAGCTAGAGGAACAAAAGAGCAGTGAGGAGGAAGGTAAATTGCATTCCATAGATGTGTGACCCTGCGGAAAATTATTTTTGAGCTTAAATTTCCTTATAAGGTGGATAACAGTGAACAGGTAATTTGTTTGCTGTGAAACAAGTATTGGGCTAAAATCCTGGAGAGGTATTTTTCACTCGTTAATCTTTCTAACCTGTGAACTAATATTATTAAGTGCATCTATACTTTAATAAGTACACTGCATGGCCCATGGTATGCAATGTCAGTAATTTAATTTTTTGTAATTATTATTCTGTGATTAAAAGGCAGTTGTGCTTGAAAGTATGTTCTACAGCTACTTCTAGCCTTAAAATTTGATACATGACTATTTGTGCTTTCAGATCATGGCACTGTTTTATAATAAATGACCATATTAGAAGGTAATTAAAAATATATGAGGTAATTTTAAAACACTCACATTTATATGTATCCAGATGGATAATTTTCCTTTGGAGCTAAAGAAATATCTCAGTAATGTAACCATTACTCAAAGTAGTTTTAGAACTCCTTTTTGATACTTCTGACAAAATTGAGCCAAATAAGAAAATCAAATCCACTGCTTCTGCTTACAGTGTATTTTCAGACACAATGGTAATTTCCAAGTGATTATTCTTAGGAGAGTTGTTTTGAAATCAAGCTTGACTTTATCCAAAATAAGAAAATATTCAATTTGTCAAAAACCTCAATTTTATCATTTTAGGGACTTCAAAATGCTCTCCAAAGATTATTTCTGAGAAAATAACTCAGAAATACTTGATTCAATGAGTATTTGAAGTAAATATACTATGATATCTTGTGTGTCCTGTGATAACTAGTTGTGATAACTTGTTGGAAAGACCTCACATTCAATTACAAGTAGAAATCACACTTGTTAGTGCCTTTTCACACCTCCACAGAGCTAGTGAACTACTTATTGATGTGATCTAGTTATTAATTTTCCCTAAGCTATGGTGTATTTAATAGAAACACATTCTAAACTAGAAAATTTTTGCTTTACCATCCTAACCTACATATACTAAGGTGATGTTAATGACCATCAAGGGCTTCACTTTGCTATAATACAATGTTGCTTTGAGCTATTTGCTCCTACACTAGAAGAGTTAAGAATCCTTCTCATTATAATGCTATTAGATGACCATGCTCTTTAGTAGTCCTCTACTCTTCCACCAATTCTAATTTGTTCTTGAAAACTTTGTAGTACTTGAAATCTCCTGAAGACAAGGGAAACAAATAACAACTTATTAGAAACGTGTGTACAATTAAGTTGATGCTGTTTAAGAGTAAATTCCTTGAAATGGATATATATTCTATTAAAAAGATTTTTGTCTGAGTTCCCAATGTTCATTCTATTTAACAGATTTTGTCTGAGTTCCCAGTAGTGAAAGATTGTCAGGAAAATGAGTTCAAGTGGGTAAGATATTATGTATAAAATTCATTATGACATTTTTTTCAACCTCTTCAAATGTTTTGTCATATGACAAAAACTTCTATTTTTGGAAGAGTTCTGTAGTAAAGTTCCCCACCATGTATATAATGTTGTTCATTTAACGCTGAGAGACTTTGAAGGCCTTTAAATTCTAATTCTTGTTTTGATTCTGATATGGGGGATATCATTTAACTTCTCTTAAGTTATAAATTAGGATCTAAAAGTGTCATTTTAGCTTTCTTAGTGAGAAAAAATTTCTCAAAGATAGATGTGTTAAAAGTGCTTAATAAAAGAAAAATTTATTACTATGATCCAGATATAGAATTTAAAAAGGAAATTAAGAAGTTGAAGGGATCACTTGGCCCAGATGGAAAAGGAGAGAGTGCTGATCTCATTGTATGGAGAGCAGGGGAAGGGGAAAAATGAGCATCAAGATGTGTCAGGTACTGGTACAAACCCTCAGTGTTGAATGTGATCATAATGTGTGTATAAAATGTACCAATACAATAACAAAGATCTAGAATACTCAAGTGAAAGGCTGGAGGAGTCAGGTGGAGCCAGTTTGGATTAACTGGAGATGACCATGAAATAAGCAAGATTTCAGGTCAGAGATTTGGCTCAGTGGTTCCAGCACCTGCCTAGCAAGCACAAGGTCCCTGGTTCAATCCGATAGCCACATAACTACAATACCAGGCGTGGTGACTCACCCCCACCAACAATCAGTACCACATACCACAATGCTGGGTGTGGTGGCTCATGCCAGTAATCCCAGCACTTGGGAGGCAGAGGCAGGAGGATTGCTGAATTTCAGGCTTGCCTGGGCTACATAGTGAGCTTAGGGCCAGCCTGAACTACAAAGCAAGACCCTGTCTCAAAAAAGAGAAGCAAGATTTCAGAAGTTTTACCAAGACTCAAAGGGAGGAGGCCCTGCTGCACTTTGAACTGACCTTTGCCTCCTTGAAAGAGACAGGAATATACTTTGACTCACCTCATGGGCCAAGTAAAACTTGCTTAGCAAGTTAAGCAGAAATTTTTTTTAATTGAATTCTTTTATTGGTACAATTTATATACATCTCAAAATCACATATAACATTGGGAAATTTGTACCAGTATATGCCACAAGTTAATTCTCATTTTTACCCATATCCCTACCCACTCCCCCCTCCTCCCCCCTTATACATGCTCTTTTATTTTCTTTCTGTATCATATTTATTCCTTCCCCTCATCATATTCCCACACCAAGTTTC
>PVIC010016056.1:0-12794 GCA_004025085.1 Thryonomys swinderianus | reverse complement strand
AAGCAGAAATTTTTAAACAGTAACTTTCAGCTAGAAGTTGATGACCTCCCATCCCATGTTGAACAGGTGCTTGGCACTAAGATAGACACTCCCAACCTGTCCTTGTGAGCTGCTAAACATGGGAGTAAGAATAGTAGTGAGGGAAAGGAAAAATAAAAATGGTTACTCAAGGTATTAAATAATGGCTGTCATAATTCTTGAGACTAACTGGATCTAATCCCAGTGGTCATTATTAATGCTCACACATAACTACCTCATTATGACCTGATGGTGACTTCTGGTTGTATCAGAATTCTATCTCATCTTCTGTATGGAGCATTCTGTATGGCATAAATACATGGGCAAGGAAAGTGAAGCCACCAAATCTTATTTCCCCTAAGTAGCTGTGTTGTGAGCACTGTTTAGGTGTGGTGGCCCACATGTGTGTAGAGCTTGTCTGAATTCATGGTGGATATAAGCAGCATTGCCAAGAAGAGGGAACCTTACTTTTCTCATGTCTCCTGATATTTCTTTAAGCATCAGGGGAAGAAAATTTTATCTCATGTCCTTTCATGAGCATGTGAACATACTCTAAGCAAACTCTCATGTCAGTTGGTTCATACCAGGTCATGGGTAACAGCCCTAACTTCTCAAGCAGAGCCAAGCTTTGCTTCATATTGAGCAGAACAAAGGCTGAGTTTCTGTGACTTCTACTCCCTGTGAGCAAAATTTGTAAGTTCATAAGGGAAAGATATAACCCAACTTTGGTGCTTGTTATAGCAGCATCCCCTCACACACATTTCTTGGTACCATTTTTTCTTAATCTGATTAATTGCTATAACAAAATACCTGAGGTTGGTTAAGTTATAACAACAAATTTATTTCTTATTGCTCTGGAAGTGAAGTCCAAGAAAAGGCACCAGAGATCTGTTCTCTGTTTGAAGTTAGAGCTGCTTCCAGAATCTTCACAAGGGAGAAAGGCAAGTGCTGTGACCTTATGTAGAAAACATGGGGAAAAGATAAATACTCCCTTTAACTTTTATAAGATCACTAATTCTATTCATGTTGGCTGCCTTCTTGATTTTAAATTACTCCCTGAAGGTTTTACCCCTTAATAGTATATTATGTAATAAATTTTAACACTTGAGTTCTGGGGAACGTAGACTATAGTACCTGGCAACCCACCCAGTATCTTAGAATACAAGTTGAGCAACCCTGATCTGAGAATTCAAAATTTAAAACTTATTGAATACTAACATAATTCTACAAGTTGAAAATTTCACAATCACATGCTTTGCTTCATGGATATCATTATTATAAATACTGTATAAATTTAACTTCAAGTTATATACATAGGGCATATATTCAGTAGCAGTGAATTCAGTGTTTAGAATCCTATTCCTATGAGAGCACATTATGTATATGTGAATATTCACCAATATCTAAAAATATCTGAGATCTGAAACATTTTTGGGCCCAAGCCTTTTGAATAAACTGTTTAACCTGTATAAATGCAGTGAGTCCTTAGCCTCTACATCTTCCTCTATTTTCTGTGAATTCTGGGTTTCCCTGGACAATGAAAGTATTCTTGCCCCATGTGCTGTGTCCTGTCTCAGCCCAGGTAAAGCTCTGGGAGTCCCCATTCTAACCATCCTGTGTTTCTCTTCTGTAGCTAGATATTTTAATAGGAAGTCATTGAATCCTAAAACTGTGGGCTAAATTCATTGTAAATTGATACTTGGTATGAATTCCTACTTCCCAACATCCTCTAGACTTACTTGGCTTCCCAGGAGTCCATTATCCTCTTTCTTTTTTAACTTTATATAAAATCCATCCTTGGATTCTAAATCTCCCTTTCTGACTACTTCCTTTCAATAAATAAGATCTGATAAAAGAACAAGATTATTCAGTACAACTCCAGCTTATTTTTTCTTTACCCTCATTCCTTTCTCTTCTTGTCTGACCAATAAGCTATTGTTTTATTTAACCATAATACATCTATTTCAAAACAAGCAAATTCAAAAGACCTTCACTGAGACCTAAGAAACTGTCTTGAAAATATTCATATCTGTCTTACAAGTAGTGTTGGATTTAGTCCTTCCTGTGTAGCAAATCACCTGAGAACCTTGTCATTATCAGATTTTAGTGTTACCACTATTGGTTCTGGGGATTGACAGCATCAGTTCGTAGAGATGCAGTGGCTGAGGCTGGAGGGCTCCTGGGCTGGGATAGATAGAAGACCCAGGGTCTGGTTGGGAATCTGTCACCTCTCCATTTGGCTACTGGCTGCAGAGAGAGACGCAGGGCAGTTGGCCTCCTTACATGAAAATTTAAGGTTCTAAGGGCAAGTGTTCAAAAAGCCAAGGCAAAAATTTTAAATAATCTTGTGAATTCGACTTAGAGTTCTGTAAAGTGACTGCTTGATTCCTGTTAAAGACTCAGGACAGGGTCTGCACAGGGTGTGACCACTAGACAGTATGAATTTACTGTGGAAGACACTCCCACAAGTAGGCATAGGCCTCACCATCTGCTCACTCCTTTAATCTTTGCCATCTGTCATTAGTTCTGCTTGTCTTGAAAATATTCTCTTAAATTGTTTTTTCCAAAAAAACCAATGGCTTCATTTCTCCAAATCCACATGTATAAAACCAAACCAGCTACCTTTTCCTGGAAGTGTCTGTCCCTGGCACCTGGTGCTGGCCATTCCCCAGATTTTCAGCCTCAGTTACTTGCAGTCTCTTGATCTTTGCTTTGCAGTTAATTATCACAGTGGGTCATTTTGTCATTGTCTTGCTACTTCCTATTCTCATTTTCATGTAGTTCTCTCATCTTTTAACCGGCAATTATGAATTCTGTTTATCCCATTTCTTCTAGTGGTTCCTTATATAGTACTCAGGATAATTTTTCTAAAGCAAGACTTTACTGATTTATGTCTTTCTGCTTAAAAGTAAACTCAAGACTTCTGCTTTCAAAATACCCTCTGGTCTATGATAGGGTTCAATCTGCCTTGTCAGCTTTAAATCCTGTTACTTTGATTCATGACCCTTCAATTCTCTCAAGTTAATTGTCATTTCCAGACCAAATCCATTTTAGACAAATTTATTATCATTTCACCATTGTGCCATTACCAAACTAATTCTCTTCTTTAAAACGTTCGAACTCAACTTCTTGTATTAGAACTTTGCCTACTCCTGAATTTTTATAACACCTCTGGGGTCTTTCTTGTAATACTCTATTGTATAATCTTTTAACTCTGCTAGAATAGAAATCCTCTTTACAGCAGAAACTAAGTCTTTGTGTTCATGTTTACAGTGTTCATGTTTACATGAACACTGCTTTGTGCAATTAGCACACTTAATTACTAGCTTTAACTTCTGTGTTTGCCTCTTTGGGCTCATAGGGTCAGTGAGTTGTCCTAAGTCATAGTTATATCACAAGATGGGCTTCAACTCCCTTCTGCATAGGTCTGTGGATGACCATATTCTGCTGCTGCATTAAATATAGTTTGGTGGGTTAAATTAATTTGCTTCTCTCTTAGACATATATACATTATGATGAATTTTTATTCTAATTGTTTACTTCATCTTTTTTTTCAAATTACAATGCCAGGAATGTCAATGCTCAGTGTTACAGTGGAAACTGAAGCATTTTCAGAAGTACATTATGGTGACGGAGAGGCTCAGAGCAATTTAGAAGTGATAGGCAATCTCACAATTATCTTGATTATTTCAGATTCCCGTTGGTTCCTGCATTTCTAGGATGCAGCATTTTCAGGCATCATTTTCAGAAGCAGTTTTAAGATGAATGTGCATTATTCCATTAACCTTCTCCTCCCTGGCATCTGCATTTACTGTTTGTATTTATGCTTAAGTTTGAAAATGCACTTCTTTTCCTGCTACATACCCTTCTATAGGTAACCTTTAGATAAATATCTACACTTTTACAAATACTGCTTATTAAAATATATCTACTGTATAAAGCTATGCTTAAGGGCAGATGCCTTCTTGTCTCCTCAGGTGGGCTGACTATTCACAAATGTATGCAGCTTTGTGGGTCATAAGTATTTCAACTCCTCTTAAAAACTGGAGACCTTTTATTCTTGTCATTTCTATAAGTTTTAGACGAAGTGGTCTTATACAGATCAGTGCTCTGTTACTCTTTGTAAAGAGGTGCATTGCATAGCACATACAAGACCATAAACAAGTCAATTTCTCTCATGTGAGTAGGTCTTTCCCACCATGGCTGATGGGCCATTTATTACCAGAAGCATCATAAAGAGAGATGACATAGTCATTGTATTTTTATCCAGTGGCTTTTGGGGTCTGGGATTTGTGACGATTTGGTCAACTAGTACATCAAACGAATTAATCCTTAACATTTCCTTTGTTATCACTACTTCATATGATAGATGCTTAGGAATCTAATATTTGATGCCTTTAAAAAGTATTTCCAGGCAGGTTCACTTCAAATCTCAGTTCAGTCACACAGCTTGCTGTGTTGCCTGGGGTATTTAGAGAGCAGTTAGCCTCTCTGATCTTTGGTTTTCTCATAAGACGGAGCTAGCCTGAACTCGTGAGGATTACTGAAAGGGAAGAAGTGCATGTTTCAGTTTTTATTGTCAAAGTCACTTTCAGAAGTGAAAGAAAAGAAACATTCAAAACATAATTAGAAACTGCAGACAACCTAAAAACTGTTATATTTATCACCATGATAGCTTTTTTTTTTTTTTTTTGTGAGTGGACCATATGGATAATTGAGCACACCTGGCATTTAACATGAATGCTCTAACCTCTGTGAGGCTGACTGATGAGAACCTGGTCACTGGAACTCTGCCAGATCCAGATTCACAACTACTGCTAAGCCTGTGTGCATGATGAAACATCTGTGAGTTGGAATTGCATTGCATGGCGTCCTATGTTAAGCTTCTGTATTAGTTCTTTGTTTGCTAACCAGTGGGCAGTATCCTAAACAAGTTAAAAGACAATTTTCAAGGCAGGAATTTATGAGAAAAGTTTCAAAATGGCCTCAGTAAAATCAGTAGGCATATTTGCCAAATGCTCCATGAAGTCTGGAGTAACTTGACTATCTTTGGCTTTTATGATCTATTGTGTGTTAAACACTGATTTTTAAGGTATAAGAAGCCTTTCAAAGGATTTTTAGAGTATTCACTACTATAAGCGTAAAGAAAATGATCTCTAGCACAGCATAGGTTTCAATTAGAGATGACTCCCTTGGAATAAGGCTACAGAAGCCTCTGAGCACCTTAATGGCTGACCACTGTGAAACAAGTTCCATGAAACCAGTTCCTTAGCTTTCTATTTTTCTGATGCAAAAAGTTTCTCGTCTTTTTAATGCAAATATTTTTAGCAACCACTCTGTCTTTTGTCCCAACTTCACAGCTTTCTTTCTGGAGAAACTGCAAATTTTCCCAATTACTTAGTTCTGCTTTTTGCTCCTGATTTTCATTACCATAGTCCAGGGGGCCCCGGCTATTGTATAAGCTTGGGGCAGACCTTGTCATCATTCACGTGGTGCGGATTTACAGACATGCAGACTGTAAAAGCTGTCACTCCAAAGAGGCTTCCATTCCAGTATCAGAAGACTTAGAGGCTAACCAGCGTGCCCTAAGCGGGCAGTATGTGAGTGAAGCTGGGAGTGCAGCAGAGACCTGAGGAAGTTGGAGAGGCCAGAAGGATAGCACATCACCTAAGAAAAGCCACAGACAGTAAGCAAAGCTCCATCCCCCTACCAAGAGAGAGGCTGTGAAGGCTGAAATTGACAATGCCAGAGATGCAGGGCTACCAAAACTCTTTGGAACACACATTTGATCACAAATTGCTTTGTGTGTTGGACATAGAACTACAAGATTTAACGTTTGTCTTGTGGGATTTTGATCTTGCTCTGATCCTATTCCTTTCAATTCCCCCATTTCTCCCTTTTGGAATGGCTAAGAGTTTGCCTTGAGTTTCAAAAAAGACATTGAATTTGGATTTTCCAGCAGTGCTGTACCTGATAAAACTTTGGTGATTCAGAGAAAACTAAATTCATTTTTGCACAAAAAATATTTCCATGAGTCTTGGGGGGGCAGGACCAAAATGTTTTTGCATAGATCTAGAATATACTTCAAAAGCCTCATGTGTTCAGAACTGGTCTTTGGGAGGTGATTGGATCATACATACACTGTACTCATTGCTAGATGATCCACTGAAGGGTTCAGAGGTGAATGCGCTATTTGAAAGTAGTGCCTGCTTGAAGGTTTTTCTTGGGTGTGTGATACACAAAGATAAGTCTTGCTCTCAGGTCTTTCCTTATCTGTCTGCTTCCTGGCAGCCATTACAGGAGCGGTTTTCCATCCACCATTCTCTTCTGTCATGCCACTATACCGTGGAGCCAGCCAACCTGGGACTGTAACCATAAAGCAAATAAAGCTCTTTTCCTTTAAGTCATAGGAGTGGGCAGTGTGTCCCAGTCGTGGAAAGTGAGTAACACCATCCATGTGTCTGCTATTTTCCTGCTTTTCTGCTTCTGTTACCAAAGTTTCTTTCTCATGTTTGTCCTGTGAGTTGATCACACTGTACCACTGAAGGAGACCAAGAGTATATATGATCCATTAAGCCAGTGTTAACTGAGTGCCTGTTCAGTGACATAAATTATCAGTTAGTATCAACTTCCTTATGGAATTATATTTATTTAGAGTCTTCTTTAAAAAATAGGATCTCTCTATTACCCAGCATAACACCATACTCACCATTTTCTGAACTCATTCCACCTAGTATCTAGGATTATAAATTTGCATTATCGTGCAATCAGGCCAATCCTTTCATGTAAAATAGTCTCAAAGGTATGGTCTACATATTCCCAATGGTTTTTAAAGGCCTCTAGGAGGCCTATGAGGTTGAAGATATTTCATTATAGTACTTAGATGGAATTTGCATTGGTTATTATTTTTTCACTTGTATTGGTAATGCAAAAGTAATAAAATTACTGGAGCCTTAAAAAAATGGCCTCATAGAATTACACTGTACCAGTGATCACTATGTTCACTACATTTTTTTTAATTGAATTATTTCTTGGTACAATTTATATACATCTCACAATCAAGTATAACATTGGGGACTTTGTAGCAGTATATGACACAAGTAAATTCTCATTTCTACCCATATCCCTACCCACCCACACCTCCCCACCCCCTTCATACATACTCTTATTTTCTTTCTAAATAATATTTATTCCTCCCCTCATTATATTCCCAAACCAAATTTCCTATGGAAATTTCCCGCTCTATAAAAGCTGTCATACTATCTAGAGCTCATTTGCATCTACAGGTGTTCATGTCAAAGAGAAGATCCAGTATTTGCCTATCTGTGATCTGTTTATTTCACTTATTAGTATATTCTCCAGGTGTCTGCATTTGCACATAAAAGGATAAATCTTGTCATGCTTTATGGCAGAATAATACTCCACTTTTATACAAAACCACATCTTCTTTATCCAGTCTCTAGTTGATGGGCATTTGGGTTGTTTCCAAGATTGAGCTATCACAAACTGAGCTGCTATGAACAAGAGTGTACATCTGTCTTTCCAATGTGAGTTTTAAAATTCTTTTGGGTATATTCCTAGCAGGGGGATAGCAGGGTCAAATGAGACCCCTAGCCCTAGTTTTCTGAGAAATCTCCACACGGATATCCACAATGGTTTCACAAGTCTGCAATCCCACCAACAGTGGACAAGGGCTCCTTTCTCCCCACAGCCATGCCAGCATTTATTGTTGATTTTGTGATAGTGGCCATTCTTTGTGGAGTGAGATGAAATCTCAGTGTTGTTTTCATTTGCATCTCTCGAATGACCAGTGATGTTGAACATTTCTTCATATGCTTCTTGGCTGCTTTGATTTCTGCATCTGAGAAGTGTCTGTTCATTTCAGATGCCCATTTTTGAATTGGGTCTTTGAACTTGGGAAGGCTGATCTGTTTGAGTTCTTTATATATTGTAGATAATAGCCCTTTGTCTGATACACAGCTAGTAAAGATTTTTTCCCATGTTGTTGGTTGTCTTTTAGCAGTGCCAGCGACTTCTTTTTCTGTGCAGAAGCTTTTCAGTAGGATGAGAACCCATTTGTTGATTCTTTCTGCTAGCTCTTGTGCCATAGAGGTTTTATTCATAGAGTCCCTGCCTAAGCCAATGTCTCCAAAAGTTTTACCTAGCCTGTTTTCCAGCAGGCTTATTGTTTTCTGTTTTAATGTTTTAGTCTTGTATCCATTGTGAGTTTAGTTTTGTGCATGGTGAAAGAGATAGGTCTAGCTTTAGCTTTTGGCAGGTTAAAGCCCAGTTTTTCAGTACCATTTGTAAAGAGGTTGTCTTTCCTCCATTGGTAATGTTTGCCTCCTTTGTCAAAGATAAGGTGGCTTAGTGTATCCGGAGATGTTTCTGGGTCTTCTAATCTATTCCACTGGTCCTCGAGTCTGTTACTTTGCCAGTACCATGCAGTTTTTTATCACAGTGGCTTTATAGTAGAGTTTTGAATTGGGGATTGTAATACCCCTGCCATGTCATGGTTGCTTAGAATTGCTTTTGCTATTCTAGGTTTCTTGTGGTTCCAGATGAATTTTTGTATTATTTTCTCCAGCTCTGTGAAGTATACCATTGGAATTTCAATTGGAATTGCATTGAATCTGTGTAGTAGTTTGGGAGTATACCCATTTTGATGATGTTGGTTCTCCCGACCCGGGAACAAGGGATATCTTTCCACTTTCTGGTTTCCTTTTCTATCTGTTTTCAGAGTCCTATAGTTTTCTGAGTAGAGGTCTTTCCCTTCTTTTGTTAGGTTGATTCCTAGATGTTTCATTTTTCTTGGTGCTACTGGGAAAGGGATTGACTCCCCAATTTCTCTTTCATTGAGTCCGTTGTTTATGTAGACAAAGGCTGTTGATTTTTGAGCATTGACCCTGTATCTAGCAACACTACCAAATTTGGTAATTAAGTCTAGCAGTCTTTTCATTGAGTTTTTAGGATCCTCTGGATAGAGTATCATATCATCAGCAAATAATGACAGTTTAACTTCTTCCTTTCCTATCTTTATTCCTTTTATATCTTTGTCCTGCCTGATTGCTATGGCTAATGTTTCCAGCACTATATTGAACAAGAGTGATGACAGCAGGCATTCTTGTCTCGTTCCTGACCTTACTGTAAAATGTTTCAGTTTTGAGCCCATTCAGTATGATGCTGGCTGTTTGTTTCTCATAAATAGCTTGTATTAAATTGAGATAAAGTCCATCAATTCCGATTCTCTGTAGGGTTTTGATCATGAATGGGTGATGGATTTTGTCAAATGCTTTTACTGCATTTATTGAGATAATCATATGGTTTTTGTCCTTGAGTCTGTTAATATAGTGTATTACATTGATTGGTTTATGTATATTGAACCAGCCTTGCATCCCTGGGATAAATTTGACTTGATCAGGGTGTATGATTTTCTTGATAACTCTCTGTATTCTGTTTGCAAGTATCTTATTGAGGATTTTTGCATCAATGTTCATTACAGAGATTGGCCTGTAGTTTTCTTTTTTGGTGGGATCTTTCCCTGTCTTTGGAATCAAGGTGATGGTTGCTTCAAGAAATGATTTGGGGTGTACTGCTTCCCTTTCGATTTCATTAAGGAGACTGAGAAGTACTGGTATTAACTCTTCTTTAAAAGTTTTGTAGAATTCAGCAGTGAAGCAGTCAGAACCAGGGCTTTTCTTTGTTGGTAGGTTTTTATTACATTTTTAATTTCCCAGGTTGATATTGGGTTGTTTAACATTTTTATATCCTCTTCATTCTGTATTGGAAGTTCATATGTGTCTAGGAATCTATCCATTTCCTGTAGATTTTCCATCTTCTTGGAGTATACATTCTCAAAGTACGTGTTTATTATCCTTTGGACTTCCTCTGGCTCTGTGCTGATTTCCCCATTTTAATTCCTTATAGCATGGATTTGAGCCTTTTCCTTCCTTTGTTTGATAAGGTTGGCTAAGGGTCTGTTGATCTTATTTATCCTTTCAAAGAACCAACTCTTTGATTCATTGATTCTTTGTATTGTTCTCTTTGTGTCCATTGCATGAATTTCTGCTCTGTTCCTTATAATTTCCTCTCTAGTATATGCCTTGGGTTTGTTTTGCTCCTCTTTTTCTAATTGTCTGAGGTTCATCATTAGATTGTTTATTTCAGTTTGCTCTATTTTCCTAGTGTAAGCATTCACTGCTATGAATTTCCCTCACAGAACTGCTTTCATTGTGTCCCAAAAATTCCTTCATGTTGTGCTGGGGTTGTCTTTGAGTTGTAGAAACTGTTTAACTTCTTGTTTAATTTCTTTTGTGGACCATTGGTTGGTTAACAGAGTTATTCAATTTCCATGTGTTTGTGAGAATCTTGGAATTTCTTCTGCTATTCAGCTCCAGTTTCAGGGCACTATGGTCTGATAGTATGCAGGGGATAACTTTGATTCCTTTGCATTTATTTAAGCCTGTTCTATGGACTAGAATGTGATCAGTTTTGGAGATTAACCCATGAGCAGTTGAGAAGAAGGTGTATTCTCGCTTTGTAGGGTGAAAAATTCTCTAGACATCTAATAAGTCCATTTGCTCAAAAGTTTGATTTAGCTCAAGTATTTCCTTATTGATTCTTTGTCCAGTTGATCTGTCCATTTGTGACAGTGAAGTATTACAGTCCCCTACTACTATTGTTTTCATGGTTAACTGGCTTGTCATGTCCAGTAATGTTTGTTTTATATAGTTCGGTGCATTAGAGTTTGGTGCATTAATATTTATGATTTTTATTTCTTTCTCTTGCATAGTTCCCTGTATGAGAATATAGTGATCTTCTTTGTCTCTTTTAATCATTATGGGTTTGAAATCTATTTTATCTGCAAACAAGATAGCTACTCCTGCGTTTTTGCAGTTTCCTATGGCATGGAGGATTGTTTTCCAACCCTTTATTTTCAGTCTATGGGTTTCCTTCTGAATTCGGTGAGCTTCCTGTATGCAGCAGATTGTAGGATCTTGCTTCTTGATCCAATCTGCTAGTCTGTGTCTTTTAATTGGCCCATTGAGGTAATTGACATTAATGGTTATGACTGATATGGACATATTCAGAGCTGCCATGTTTCCCTGTTCTTCGTTCTTTTCTTCTTTGCTTTTCCCCTTTTCTATTTAGTTTCTTGTTTGCCCCAATGAATTCACTCTCCTGGGTCTCATGGGTATGGAATTTTCTGTGTGTGTGTTTTTTTAAAGATGTTCTTTAGGATGTTTTGGAGTGCAGGTTTGGTATTTGTGAAGTTTTTCAGGTGTTCTTTATCATGGAAGTCTCTTATTTCCCTGTCTATTCTGAAAGATAGTTTTGCAGGATACAACAGTCTAGGTTGGAGGCTGTTTTCCTGCAGTGCTTGAAATACTTCTCTCCATGCTCTCCTTTCATTGAGTGTTTGTGTTGAAAAGTCTGCTGTGATCCTAGTGGGCTTCCTTTTGTAGGTGATTTTCTGTCTTTCTCTCACTGCTTTCAGTATTTCATTCTTGTGTTGTGCATCTGGAACCTTGATAATTATATGTCTAGGTGTAGATATTTTTATGTCACAGCGTTTTGGAGTCCGATAGGCCTCATTTGTCTGTATGTCTATTTCTTTTCCTGTGACGTTTTCTGTTGTTGTCTGTGACAATAGCTTTTTTATGTCTTTTACACTGTCTCCTGCTTCCTCAGTGACTCCAATCAGTCTTATATTGTTTTTCTTTGAGTTATCTAGAAGCTGTTGGATTGATTTCTCATGGTCCCTTGCTCTTTTCCATAGATTATATCTTTCCTGTTCATTGGCTGCTATGCTGTCCTCTAGGTTGGAGATTCGGTTCTCTGCTTCATTCATCCTACTTCACAAGCTTTCTTTCTCCTTCATCATTCTCTTGAGCTCTTCCTGAAGCTGTTTAAAAGGTTCCATTGATTCTGCTATCTTGGATTCTATCATCTTGCTGATGTCTTCTTTAATGATGTCTTTGACTGTGGGCAGTATCCCTGTTTTGATCTCAGAGATGAGTTCTGATTTTTGTTTTACTAGATCTGCTTTAGTTAACATCTCCAAGAGTCCTGGTGTTTGAGTTTCAGTTTGCCCTATTTCCCTTTTCTCTGAATTTCCCTGTGGTGGTGATCTTTGTGTCTGTTTTTTTTGTGTGTGTATTTTCTCATTTCTACTCTTTCATTGTTACTAATGCTCTTCTTTACCTGATGACAGGGCATTGTTTGTTGCGGGTCTCTTTCTATTATCTGGGGCCCTTTGGATGTGGCACTTTCCTGAGGGGTCCTCCTTGAATCTATAATGATCCTTGAATGTTCTCAGTTCTGACACATCATGGGAGGTATTTGAGCAGAACAATCACATCATGTTTGTTACCATAATACAATAAATGCCAATATCAGTATTTATCACAGTACATAAGATTAAAATTTTTGTTAAATTCTCTTCTGAAGACTTTGAGCTTATGAGTTACCTCTATGTCTGTACACCAGAATTTAGAATTAATCAGCAATGTGTATACAACATGTAGATCATAAATGTACCCCCAAACCCTTTGGGGATAAGCGGTCATTGGGGAATCAGGGAGGTAGGAAGACAGGAGGAGAATGTAATAGGATTAGCAGATTTATGAAGATCACCTATACTCTAGAACCTCATATATGCCCACAAGTAGTAGTGGATAAAAGGGCGTATATACAACAGTACCAACTGTATCCTGTAAGACCATTGGAGACTTGGCACACCTTCTTATAATAGTACAGAAGAAGAAATACGGCAG
>PVIC010016055.1:0-34422 GCA_004025085.1 Thryonomys swinderianus | reverse complement strand
CAGCAATCCTCCTGTCTCTGCCTCCCAAGTGCTGGGATTACAGGCGTGAGCCACCACGCCCGGCATTGTGGCATGCGGTGTTGATTGCTGGTGGGCATGAGTCTCCACGCCCAGCATTGTATGTGGTTTCCGGGGATTGAACTCAGGACCTTGCGCTTGCAAGGCAGGCGCCGGAACCACTGAGCTAACCCTCCGGCCCATAAAATATCTCTTACTTGAATAAGAAAAAAAGATAGCACTGATAATGCAGTATAATACAGTGATTATAGTAAATACTTATAATAGATCTTTCATGTAAGTAACAGCATTAATTGAAAGGAAACAGCTATGGACTTGTTGATTCTGATTCACTCTGGATAAAGCCCATCCTGGGCAAGATCAGGCAATAGCTAGGCACAGCTGCTCGGTCACATTGAGGGTTCTGTAAGGAGTTTTATACAAGTCCCAAATGCATGCTACCTCAATTACACTTGTTTGTTAAATGTTCAATACATGCACTTCATCTGCTGTCTATTAGAGCATTGCTTTTCAGAGCACAAATTTGTTGTCAGTGTTAAACCCCAAAGAGATTCAGTTGAAGTCACCAAGTACAACTTCACACTGTCTGAAAGGGGTATGTGTGACTAGCTGTGCTGAGGGATTTTTTTTTTTTCTGAGACAGGGTCTCGCTTTGTAATTCAGGCTGGCCCTGAGCTTACTACATAGCCCAGGCAAGCCTCGAACTCAGCAATCCTCCTGTCTCTGCCTCCCAAGTGCTGGGCTTACAGGCGTGAGCCACCACGCCCGGCACTGTGGTACGTGGTATTGATTGCTGGTGGGCCTGAGTCACCATGCCCAGCATTGTATGTGGTTACCTGAGAATCGAACTCAGGACCTTGAGTTTGTGAGGCAGGCGCCGGAACCACTGAGCTAAATCTTCAGCCCATGAGGGATCTTTTTTGATGGTACTAAGCTGTGCATAGTTTCTACTTCTCTTTGCTAAGGATAACTAACAGCAAAGAAGGCAAAGGTGGCACTGGGGCATGCCTGCATGTCTGTGTTTTGTGTTCCCGTGTGTGTGTGCATTTGCACATAAATGCACAGATACTCAAAAGCATTTCAGTTAGAGCAGTATGAGTAGGATGACATGGAGGTTAATGGCTAAGTCAGGGACCCGCTTAGGACTGTTAGTTACACATCAGTCAAGATAAGGAAGCAGGCACAGTTTGTAATTATTGAGATGCTGAGGATCCAGGATCTGAGACATACTTTTTTTAAAAAAATGTGTTATTCCTCCTCCTCCTTCCTAGCTGCCCTGTCTTTTAAATGCTTCACTACTGCTTAGCTACTTTGCTGAAGATTTCACAAGGAAGTGAATAAATATCAAATTCAGTAGAGTCAGTTGTTTTCTAACAACATTCCTACATCAAGGCATTGGGGGAGGAGGGTGGTCTAAACCATTTGGTAAAATAACATTTCTTTCCCTTAATTATCAGTACATTTCACTTGCTCATAGTTCCTGGTCTCTTATTCTCTATTCCTATGACAGCACATTGAAAATGCTTTTACCTTCCATTTTATTCATCTTGTACTTTTACAAAATACCGGAATACTGGCACCTCCTGGGGAAAAGGCCTGAGTGGGGTCTTGCTTACTTAGCTTTCTGAGCTGGACAGACACATACTGTTCAGGACCAAATCCCATGCCATGAAGCAACTGGTTGTTTATTCCCAAGACATGTATTATGCTTTAAAGGTTATCATGTCAGAACTCTTAGCTAGCTCTTAAAAAGAAACAGTATGTTTTCAGCCTTAGGTACCATGAGAGCTGCTTATAAATGAAGCTATCAGGAGCATTCAGGATATACCCTGCTCTGAAGGAGATGAAACTCAGGGCAGCTGATATAGTGCTCAGACAGGCTGGGCTGGACACCTTGTCCCGATGACACGGCGTCTGCTTGACCGCCTTACACTCCGTGGATTCAGTTGCATTTGCACATAGTTACAGTAACTGGGAGACAAATTAGACAGTGCGCAGCCTCTTTCTCATTCATGTTTGCTGCTCCTCATAGCCCTCAATTTAATCACTTTGAAGCTATTTGTGGGCCTCCAATTTAATTGTTGTAGATCTGCAGCAGAACGAAGCACTGTGGTGCCTTGTGCTAAGATTATATGCAATTTAAAATATATCTGAATGTAAAAACCAAGTCACTTCCTGGAAACTTCTCCTGGCAAAATAAACAGCAACCCAGTACCTCAACTGCTCTAGGAGGTAAGACCACAGTTGTGTCAAATATCTAAAAACTGTCTAGAAATATATACATTGAGATTTCACTTGATGTTATCTCAACAAATGCTATTTTTTAAAGCTCGATCTTACATGTGTCTTGCTGTTTATATACATTACTTCACTTAGATCTTGCAAAGTTATCACATCATCTGGATCTTGCCTCGCATTTATCTGAAGATAGTAGAAAAGTGGAAATGAACAGGGTCCCAAAAATCCCCATAGGAAGAAACAGTCCTAAAACAAACTGATGCTAGGATTTTTAGCCAACTTGGTCAGGGTCAGACATTAGCAGATGCTTATCGATGAGTCAGGAGAAGAGAAAGGAGGAGACTTAATCAGCATGATCCACCATTCCTGGGCAACTAATTGAATTGATTTCTCAGCAAATTCAGGGAATTGATCACTCAGTAAATTCAATGCTGGGAAAAATAGAAGTGAGTCACAGGGGGAGTATGAGCTATGTGCTAAGGAGAAAGAATGGACAATTCAGACAGCCAAGGGGACAAAAAGCCAATGAGAGAGCAAGGGTTTCTGTTGCCATGCACCAAAAATGCAATTTTTATGCCACTGGAGAAGGTGGTGGAAGAGAAGTTTCCATAGATCATAGTAGTAGGAGGTTGAGGAGGAGTTGAAACAGGAGTGAAGTTTAAGGGATCAGAGCTCCATGGACCACACAGTGACACTATCAAAGCTTGAGGTGCTTCACTTTAAGGTGAGAGTAGCAATGGTGTCCTGTTCTTAGCACTGCTGTGAAGGCTGCACTGAAGAAATCACATGGAGCTGTGTCTACAGTGCCTGTGCACAGTCAGCACCCTGCCAGGGCCAGGAAGCTTCTACTGAAGGCCTCCAGGCCTTAGCATTTTGGCTGAAATGCCAAGCTGAGAAACTGTTGATGCTCAGGAGGGTTTCAGCAGAGCCAGCTATGAGTACTGGTAGCTATCACTACCCTCTCCAAACTCTGCACCTGGCAGGAGGCCCTGAACTCCTAGTTAGCCATCTTGAGCCCAGGCTGTACTTATCATGGCCAGCCAGGCATCAGTAGTTGCTACATTGCATAGCCACTTGGACCTTGAGGCAGGGGTAGAGGTTGTGTGGTGCCAGATTTGGTTAATGAGGCACATAAGGAGATACCATAAAGTCTCTGCAAATCTGCCTTTCTGTTGGATGGTATATGACAGCACCTCTCACTGTATTTTTGATCCCACCTCATTGAGCACATTCATAAAAGAGAACTTCCAAATGGCTTCAGAGAGAATGATGGGATAAGTGTATTGAAAGAGAGGGCTCTTTTTTAAAAGATTAATGGCAATGTGTTTTTTACTGTAATTTTTAAAAAATTAAACATTCATCATATATTTTGATCATCCCTTGTATCTCCCTAGAAGGCAGATGACAGAGACTGTGGCACGGTGCCCAACTTTAATAGATATTGCTGTAGCTGCCAGTTACCTTCATTCCCAATGTTCTACACCTGTCCTCTCTGCTTGAACCTGACTTTGCCTTGCTATGTGCTTTCATTCCTGTTTTCCTTCTGCCTTATCCAGATGCCTTACTTGACTTTCTCCATCCTGGCTCGTAGCCTTGCTTGTCTTGCAGCAGAGCTGCCAGCATCCTGGCACAGCACGTACCATAAAATACCTCACTGTAAAATGAAAATCTGGGTACATATAGCTGTCCAGTAAGTTTATTTAGTGTCTGGCCCATAATAATGATTATCTGTGTGAAGCATGAGAACCATAGCCAAGAACAGAGTCAGCACCCTTACACCCAGCTGTGCCCACCTTGTAAGCAGCACAGCTTGCCAGCTGCCTTTCTGAGAACATCTGTCTCTCAAGTTCTGGACTTTAAAGTGTCAAGCCAATGGGAATACCAAAGAATAGCAGGGTGGTGGGGGGGGTTCTGACATCACGATTACAGTTCTTAAAATAACTTGTCAGGAATCAGGCGAAGTGAGGGTGAACAACCCAGGAGGAAATTATGTCAGAGGGCACAGGGCAAAAGGCTCTGCCTATTCAAATCTGTTCAGATGGAAATAATAGCCCTTTTTGGAAAATCTCTCACTCATGGTAGTTATAGCAGCAGGAAGAAGGAAAAGTCTTCGGCTCTAAGACACACTTCCAAATCAAACCGATGTGGTTGCCATGGCACCAAGGTTCCTACAAGAGGGAGAGAGATGTATTTTCAAACACTTGTTAGTAGCTCAGAAACATTTAAATAAGTCAGTGTGATGGCAGAAAGTGTCCTAAGCCCCTGGCATTCAAAGGAACAAGCATGCCCTGGCAACCACATTCTAGGTGTCTCATTATGTGAGGCAGGGGGTAGAAAAAAGGATGAATAGGATAATGTCCATGCTCTAAGCCTTGGAGTCTGAGGGCTTCATAATCAAATCTGGCAGAAAAACATTTTGCAGAAAGAACTGAAGCATAAGGTAGAATGTGGCAGCTACTAAAGGAAAGATGCACACTTCTGTTCATTTATTTATTCACTTGTTCAAAGACATTTGAGTCCTCTCACTGTAAAGGGGGTCATGGATACAGCATTGAGAAAAACAGGTAGCCTTCTTCTAAGGTCTAGGGAAGGGAGAGACAGGAGCAATAAGTGAGAAGCTGGGTAAATGACAAAAAGTAGAAACACAGGTGTAGGCAGATAGATGCATTACAAACCAGTATTTTCCATAAAGATGAAAGGCAGGATCCCATCATAAAAGTACTCTGGAGCACAGGATTGAGGCAGTTATTCTAGCTGGAAGGAGAACTGTAGGCTTCAGGGAGACAGCGTGTTATGAGTCTAGCATAGATAATAAATAGATTTTTTTCTTGAGACAGGGTCTCGCTTTGTAGTTCAGGCTGGCTCTGAGCTCACTATGTAGCCCAGGCAAGCCTTGAACTCAGCAATCCTCCTGTCTCTGCCTCCCGGGTGCTGGGATTACAGGCATGAGCCACCACGCCTGGCATAAATAGATTTTTAACACAACAGGAAGTGGAGCAATATCTGGGACAAGGGACATCACTAGAGCACCCTGCAGTAGGCCCTAGCTTCCTGTGAATCACCCAGCATCAACTAAAGGTTAAAGGGTGGTAGAACAACACTTATATTAAAGCTCAGTTTTTGATTCTGATCAATGGCGCTCTAGGCAACAAAAACAAAAGCCCCTAAGTGCATCCAGCACATACTGAATACAGTCATGAGAAGGAACAGGGATCTAGGGAGCTTTGAAGTCATCCAGTGAATTTACTGCCAAACACCTAGCACGATGGTGCCAGGCAGGTCTGCTAGGGAGTAGGTTCTGCTTATTTTGCTAGGATAGAAGAAACAGTACTGGGATCAGGTGAAACTGTCAAGCAACCCTCAAGGTCAGTGAGAAGCAGTAATTGAAGGAAACTGACTTCAGCTGAACATAACTTAGCAAGGCCCTGCCAGTTCACAGACCAGCAGTTAGGCCTCAGTGACAGTTATTAGCAAAGGAACAGTACTAAGCCATTTCTGCTAATGGACATGCCCATTTCAATCAGGCGAGGCATCAGTCTGACTCCTGATATAAAACAATATAGCTGAATTAGGGAAAGCAAGAGGTGCGTGCTACTCATAGTTCTCTAGTACTGGGCAAGGATTCTGCTACAGAGCAAGAGTATTCAATGACTAGAAACTGAACAAAGGCATTAAAGGGTAAACATGCTGGGGTCTTTGTGGATGACTGAATGACTAGGTTTAGCTAGAATGTCAGTATATGAAGGAGAAAGAAGAAGCTAACGAGATCAATGCTGGGACAGCAGAACACAGTGGTTAGGACCTGGTCCTCAAGCCAACCTGCTTGTCTGATTTTGCTACTTCTTTGGCATGTGATTTTCAGCAATGACAAAAGATTTTAATTATTCAAGTTCTCTCTCTGCAAAGTGGTGGGTTCTAGAGTTGTTCTAAGATATAAATGACACTATACAATTTAAATGTGTTAAGTCACAACTGGGACACGACATTCTGTGCTATAATGAACACAGGTCATGTTCTCACAACAGCATATGTGTAAAGTCTCCTTTGCACCATCGTCAAGTCTTGGGTGGTAGCCCTTACACTGACTAAAAACCTCCATGATTTTGAGATGAGTTAAGGTCAAACATTTAGGACCATGTCTTCTTCCCTTTCAGAACTCCCTGTAAGTTTGAACCTCAAGGTTTGTTTTACACAGTATTTCAGGAAACTAGAATCCTTCTGACCCTATAGAAAAGGCTCTCTCAATTGTTCTTCCTGTGCACAGATGATTGGATGCTACACAGACAGCCTGCAAGGAGATTCCATGGGTGGATCAGAAGCTTATTAAATTTCTCCTGGGAGCAATATGCCATATGCAAAATGGTGTAATCATTGGATGTTGAACATAATTACTGAATCAAATCTTACAGCCTGAGACTGTGAGGCTCATCCATCCATCTCATCACCTTACTGATGTCTCCGCATAAAGAGATGCAGAAAGACCCTCAAAAGCAAAGTAAACATTAGACGAGGGCTGCACACACCAGTGTGGGGGCTGCTGAAAGCTATATTCTGCCACCCACCTAAGACACAATGCCCAGCTGACCCTGAGAGCAGCAAAGCAGTGATCCAGGACTTAGGACAGTGAAACACTCCAATGGAGAAACTCTTCTCAGGCTGCCAATTGGGTAGTGACCCAGAATCCAGTCCTCTGTTAGATATTTTGATGAACTGAGGCAATTTAGACTCAGTAAGGGCTTGTTTGTTCTCATTCTTGAGTCCTTAAGCTTTTTTGTGGTTTTCTTTTGTGAATTGATGGCTGGGCTGGTTCTCTAAAAAGGATAATTAGACTATATGAGGAAAGTTAAAAGGCTTTTTTGCAAATTATTGATAGACAACAAATCTGTATAGTATAGTTCACTTGAAGTCTCCTCTCCCTCTTCCTACCTGCACTGCTAGAGATCCCTCACTAGATATAGAAAGTATCTGTCTCATGAACAAGATAAGAAAATTCTTGATATTAAGTGTCATTCATTACAGAGAAGATACATAAGTTTATATATGTGTTATCTCTTTGCGGGCCTTGATTTTCACATCTGTACAGTGGTGAAGCTGGACTGGGAAGCCCCAGGGTCCCATGCAAAACTTAGACCTTGTAAATTAAGGGAAATGTGTTAGCACAGAAGAACCAGCACTACTAGTACAATTCCTTCAGGGGTTCGGATTCAGATTACAAATTTGGTCATTTTACCACACTGGTATGTAAAAAAGGACTTAGTTGTGTTGCTCTGTTTTTAAGTCATAGAGTAACTTAAGAAGAAACTATGTTTTAGCCACCACACCCAGTACCTAACCAATAACTATGCTCATTATAAACTGTCCTTACTTTGTGAAAGCCTGGGTAGGATTCTACACTCTACTCTACTTACCACATTGTAGGTGTATGTATTCTGAAGACTGGAGAAGCAGTGTTTAGTGTAAAATGCCCCATTTTCAAAGTTTTCATTAATTCAATCTGACTTTCCCTTCACTTAGGTCAATTGTGCTAAAAATTCTGAAGACTTACAGGAGAGGATAAGACTAAGAGAGAAGGAAGGAGTGGAGAAATAAAGAGTAAAATGGGAAGAGAGTCACAGAAAGGAGAATTCAGAGGGAATAAAATTAAGCTCTTCATATTTTTTTCTGGGTTTACTTATTTTCTTTATATTTTATGAACTTTTAAAGAAGTGTCATGTGACCAAAGTGAACATCTCGTAATAAATTACATCTTTTCTGACTTGATAACTTAGTCACCAGAAGGTATCATGCCCTTTGGTACTGAAAATACTCAGAAAAATGAAAAGAAGACTTTGCTCCTTTTAAATCATTAAATCATTGGCCAGGCCTTTAGTAGTGTTTACATAAATAAATGAATAAAATGTTATACTCCTAATGCTATAATACTCACGTAGATGTCAGATACATCTGATAATATCATCTGGACATCCTTGAACCCCACTAGAGATGGGGTAGCTTGTGTCTTTCTGTGATACTGAATTCTAGCTTAGTTTTTAAACAGAAAACCATTTTACTTGCTTGGGTTTAAATCTATCTCATCTCCTCTCAGTTGGTTTTATTATTCCCTGCTTGGGCCATCTATAGCAAGTCTCTTCCGTATAGGAAGTTTTCTAATTTCAGCAGTTAAAGCCATGGCCCCAAGGGTTCTTTCAGGCACATCACCCTGAGGCTTTTCACCATCCCAGCCATCATCCTAGCAAGCCCCTCCTCCAATGTATCCTTGTCTTCCTCACAGCAAATCCTCAGCAGGCACATCTTCCTCTTGACTCATACTGACTTTGCTGTCAGTTTAAAAAACCTTTAGTCTTGTGCACATGCAGCCCTGCTCACAGTTCTTTTTATTTCTTTGAAATCAAGTGCAGGGCCCCAAATGTATTTCCATTTAAACTTATCTTCTTACACAAGGACCATGATTCCTAACTATCAAGATCCTATTTTTTATCCTGCCATTTATTATATTAGCTACGCTTAAAAGCCTTATGCCACCTTCAAACCCTTAAGTGTGTATTCTTTAAGTCTACTCAGTCATTGAAAAGACTGTTGAATGGACAAAACCGAGGAAAGAACAAGTAACATATAATCATAAAATAGATTATCTATGGTTACTAATAGTATAAAATCAAACTACAGTTCTCAAATTAACTCATAAAAGTGTTTGTCACCTAGAATACACCAAGCACTTAAGTACTACAGAGTCGATAGGAAGCAAACAAAAAACTCTGCTCACATGCAGTTTGCATTCTAGAAAATAAGTGCTAAGTGCCCATTAATTATAAGCATTAGTGAGTAAATAATTCTGGTATCATTCAGTTTGCATTTCTCAGTTTGAGTCACAACACTTTCACTTGACCAACTGTGTCAAGTGCCTTAAGAGTTACGGATATACATGTTAAAATGCTATTTCAGTTTTCCAGTCCAATATTGCTGATTAATGAATCAGCTACTGATACAACATATTGAGTAGATTGTACACTCTATTGAAATATAACTAACTTGAAAAATTCCCTGTACATATTTAACATACACACTGAATCAATTTTGGGGGAAATATATACTCATAAAACATTACTATTATCAAGGCCACAGATTTGCCAGCTCTCAAAGTTTCCTTCTGCCTCCTTTAATTTTTTATCTCATAGGAAGAACATTTACAGTAAGATTATCCTCTTCAGAAACTGCTAGTATGTAATACAGCACTGTTAGCTGCAGGCACTGTGCTATAAAGTAGATGACTCATTTTTGTTGGACCAAAACTGCCTTCTAGTTTTTTCCAAGGTTTTGCTAATATTCAAATTATTCTCTCATGAACTACCTGGAGGACTTCTGGGAAGATGGTGGAACAGCAAACAGCAGCAAATCAACCTAAGATTCAGAATTCAAAAATTGGAAAAAAACACCTTGGAGAAGAGGGTGGGTGGATAGGTCCTTGGGACTCAAAGAATCTGAAGGGAAAATTGGAGCTTCTAGAGAAAGTGACAAGACAGACCACAATGCAGAAAAAGGAGAGGAAAACCTGCCCTTTCTCCCTGGCTCAGGGCTCAGTGTGAGAGAGGAGGATCAAACGTACAGTGAGGGCAGGTGACCCCAGAGGCCTGCGGTGGAACAGAGCGGTGGAGGCTGTGAACCACAGCGGCTAGTGAGTGACTCCAGTCAAGTGTCTGGTGTCCCCTGGAGACGGTGGAGGACCCACTGAACCCAGGGTTGGAGCAGCCATGGGTTAGTCTCATCTCACAGCTTCCACGGTGACTGGGTGAGGGACAACCCAGGGGACGTTCAGGATCAGGGCGCTGAGGTTTGGGCGGCAAGAGGCACCCAGAGAGTTGTAAACTGAACAGCTCAGGCCACAACCCCACAATGAGAGGCCAGCATCAGCCTGAACCGCTGTGGAGTTGAAAGCACTAGTATCGGTGCTCCACCTTAGTCCTACTGCAGGCTTGCTGGGACCACACAGCACGGATCTGGGTTCTATTTGCAGAGACATATCCTAAATTGAACACTAACACAAAACTGTGCAGCCCATAAGATAACCACAGGCTTAAAGTTGCAGAGAAGTCTTTTTTCTTTTATTTCTTTGCCTTTTGGTTGTTTCTTTTCTTGTTGTTGTTTTTTTTTTCCCCTCATCAGTGTAAACAGTGTTTTCAGTTTTGTGTTTTGTTTTGGTCTTGCCCCCCCCCTTTCCTTTCCTACTTTCATCACAAGTTTTCTGAAGCTTGGGTAATCTTCCTTTGTCCATTAACCTTGCTTCTAATTTCCTTATCTTCTTTTATTCCTGTTTTTATCTTTTTTTTTTTGGAGAAGGGTCTCACTTTGTAATTAAGGCTGGCCCTGAGTGCACCATACAGCCCAGGCAAGCCTCGAACTCAGCAATCTTCCTGCCTCTGCTTCCTGAGTGTTGGGATTACAGGCATGAGATACCACACCCGGCTGTTTTTTCTTCTTATATCCCTTTTGAATTTTCTCCCTTAAAGGTAAAATTGCTCTATTGAGTAGATACTTATGTCATATAATTTTCTGGCTTTTTTTTTCTTTTTTTGAGACAGGGTCTCGTTTGTAGTTCAGGCTGGCCCTGAGCTCACTATGTAGCCCAGGCAAGCCTGGAACTCAGCAATCCTCCTGTCTCTGCCTCCCAAGTGCTGGGATTACAGGTGTGAGCCACCATGCCTGGCACTGTAGTATGTGGTATTGATTGCTGGTGGGTGTGAGTCACCATGCCCAGCATTGTATGTGGTTACCGGGATCAAACTCAGGACCTTGCACTTGTGAGGAACCACTGAGCTAAATCTCCAGCCCTTTCTGGCTTATTTTTGATTTTGCTATATAACTATAAATCTTGTACCTATGATTTAAAGTGGGAAATTAAGAGTTATCAAAGTTCAGGATTTTGTAGACTGTGGTGGATGTTACTGTTATTACTGATTATACTACTTCATCCAAGGTGACACAGTTGTGATCAGTTGTTCTTCCTTGTGCAGCAGTATTGAGATTGTCTGGAGTCATAAACAAAAAACTGAGTGCTAGGCCAAACTGGCCACAACTTCTCACCCCTAATAAATTGAAGAGGCAAGATCTTAGGGCAGACGCAAAAGCCAAACCCCGCTGTTCCTAGAAGATATTGCTGAGAAGTAGTCACATCCTAAAGAGCTCATGATACTCATAATAAAGCTACCTACCATAAGTAATTTTCAAGCATCAATATTGTTTGGAACAACCTAGATATATGCATCTCCTTTTTAAATTGTGGATATTTTGAAATCCAAATATAGATCAAGTATTAATTGATTCAAATTTAGTAGCTGAATTAAGTATTTAGATTTCAAAATATTCTTAAATGAAAAGGTAGATTCATATATCTCAGTTGTTTCAAGCGTATTTGAAAAGTTTTTTGATACCTTTATCAGTTTTTCAATTTAAATTAAATTAAATTTAACCACATTTCAAGTGCTCAATAGCTACATATAGCTGGTACCTCCCAACCTGGACAGAGTAGGCTAGAAACAAGTAAATTCTGAATAGAATTTCTAGGGTTCAACACATGATATTAATTTGTTTATTACCATCCCAAGACTAACACATAACATGGTGAAAGTGTTTGTTCAGTAATTCCTTTAAAATAATTTTACTTTATTCACAACATCTACATATACGTGAATATAATGGGATACAAACATACTTTCATAGCCAGTACACAGGTAGATTTGAAAACCCATCACAGTAACTCCTCTACCCTAGAATCCCAGCTGCCACAGTTAGAATCCGCTAGCCAAGGGCTCACTCCCCTATGCAAACTAGCATTAGAACTCCATGCTAGTTAATTTGGGAGATACGACTCATAAGCCAATATCAGCACACTTACAAAAAATGGTTGCAAATGTTAGTACATCAACAACTCAACAGAGAGGCAAGACGTTTTAACATATTCACAACAAGCCTGTAAATTATGCCTTTTGGAACATGCACAATGTTCCCATCAGGTGACATGGGACAGTTCCATCGGGTGGTATAAGCTGTCCAGCTGGACGGTCATTGGAAGTACAAGCTGGGGGAAACGTTTTAACAAGGAAGAAGTGAAGGAAGCTGAACTAAAAGGGAAAATTTATAGTGGAAGTTATACTTGCTACATGAGCATCTACAAAAGATGAAAAGAGCTTAGCAAGGAGAACCCAACTATGTAAACTGCTTATTTTCTTGTTTTGTCTGAGGCTAACTGGTGCTGTGGCACCTCGGTGCCATTCACTATTTATTCATCAACAAATATACATGGAGACACAAGCATCTGCAGGTCACTTTGCTGAGGAGGGAGCAATTTGGACAGAATGAAGATTCAAAGAACCATGTGATTCATAGCCACTTCCTAAAGCTTCTGCTCTCATTCTCCAGAGAGGAAGAAAAGCCTCAGAACAACTAATTCTGTCTCAGAGGAGAACATAGTAGATATTATAAGGGAAATGCAGCCAAATGATACAGAAAATGCCCTGATCCCCCAGGAACAAAACACAAATAGCATCTGGGAAGGCTGAAGAAACTTAGGGGAGGGGTGGGTTTTGCATTGTGTCTTTAACACTGAAGAAGGGTCACATATCTCAGAGAAGGACTCTCTGAGCCTCAGGTCTACCCTAAGAAAAATGGAAGAACCTGGCAGGGAAGAGGGAACCACAAGCTCAGTTCAAACACTGCTTGGATGAAAGAGAAAGCTGAAGTTGACAAAGAATCTCAGGACAGCCATGGCTGCCAAGCTACTAGCTGAATTCTACTAAAGAGAACATTGCGACTACCAGAAGCCTTTGAACAGAGTTCAAATGTGCTCACTTATACTCAGGAAATGATTAGGATGATGACACCACAGCAACAATGAAAATTAACACTTATTAAAAGTCATTACTATTGGTCAGACCCTCTTCTCAAAGCTGTTCATTTAGTTCTCCCATCAACTCCTTGGTGCAGAGGAAAGGGAAAACATCAGGTTATTTATCTGTCAACACAGTAAGGAAAAAAGGAATACAAGACAAGAATACCAAAACAGTAAAGGCAGTAACACAACCCAACAGGGAGTTCTTATTTATAAGAACTTTGGTCATTCAGCACCAAAAAATAAGAGGTAAAAAACAAAGAGGCAGGAATAATGTGTTATAAAAAATAAAGCTGCAAGACTCACCTCATATGGGATACTGTGAAGATGATTCAAAGAGCTAAGACCTGCTCTGGGCAGCCAGCCGCTAGCCAGGAGGCTCAGTCCCAGGAACCAAACACTGCAACGGGATTCTAGGCAGCTACCCTCCTGGGCTCCCCCACGCTCTGCTCAAAGAGAGGATGCCAAGCTCGGCTTACACTTTCCCTAAGAGTTTCCTGAGCCCAAGCAGCAGAACTAAGGAGGGACTGGCAGGTTGCAGGTTGTTAGGCCATATTCCAGGTCAATCAGCACCACATGCCTGTGAGGAGGTCCTGGGACTCTGCTTCTAAAAGCTTCTAAGTTATTTCTCATACATTAAGGGCTGGATACCAGTGACTAGAGCTAGAGAACAACCCAAATAAAAGGGCTTCTCAAGGCTGGGAAGCTATAAATGTCGTGTAGAAGAAAGAGATTTTCCTCCTTATTTAGCCCATCTCTTAATAGCTATGATGTTGTCTAATGCCAGGGAGCCGACTATCCCTGTGGCCTTTTTTTTTTTTTTTTGAGACAGGGTCTCGCTTTGTAGTTCAGGCTGGCTCTGAGCTCAGTATGTAGCCCAGGCAAGCCTCGAACTCAGCAATCCTCCTGCCTCTGCCTCCTGAGTGCTGGGATTACAGTTTTGAGCCACCACACCCAGCACGGTGGTATGTGGTATTGATTGATTGCTGGAGGGTGTGAGTCACCACGCCCAGCATTGTATGTGGTTACCTGGATTGAACTCAGGACCTTGGGCTTGTGAGGAAGGCACAGGAACCACTGAGCTAAATCTCTGGCCCCCCTGTAGCCTTTTTTACTCTTTCACTTCTTTGCTCTATTCCTGAGAAGGTATAATGTTGAACATGCTGCAGGATGTAAGTGGATGTAGCAGAAGAGAAGCTGCATGGGCAACAACCAACAAGAACACAGGGGTGGGACTGGGATTTAGTTTATTGGTTCTGGTGCCTGCCTCGCATGTGCAAGGTCCTGAGTTTAATGCCGGTAACCATATACAATACTGGGCGTGGTGACCCACGCCCACCAACCATCAATACCACATACCACAATGCCAGGCGTGGTGGCTCACGCCTACAATCCCAGCACTCAGGAGGCAGAGACAGGAGGATTGCTGAGTTGGAGGCTTGCCTGGGCTACATAGTGAGCTCAGGGCCAGCCTGAACTACAAAGTGAGAACCTGTCTCAAAAAAAAAAAAAAAAAAAAAAAAAAAAGAACACGGGGTGGACCTGTCTAAACCTTCTGGGATGTACATTTCATAGTCACCTACCCTAGATGCTAGACATGGAAGTACAGAATTTAATATGTCTCCTGCTGGGTTTCAGTGTTGTTTTGGCTCTCTTCTATATCCTTATTTTGCCATTTAGGATGGGAATGTTTACCCTGTGGTATTGTACCTTAAGAATGTGTAACTTGGTTTTTATGTGTACAGTGGTTCACAGCTAAGAGTTTACCTTGAGTCTCAGAAAGGACTTGGAGTTTTTCATAAGGTTATATGTGTTGAGATTTGGGGGAAGAATTATTGCATTTCAGTTGTATGTGTGATAGTTTAATCAAATTATGTAGAATTAGGACTCATTTATTTGGAGATTAAGTATAAATTTAAGGAGATGTTTGGTTTTCAAGTGGACAAGTTGTGGAGCGTGACAGTTAAGCTGGACAGTTGACTTGATTTGCCTGGGTGCCTCTGGGGGGATTAACAGATGCACACTTCTGGGTATGACTGGATGTGTCATAGAGATGAGACCTCAATGTCTTTATCTAGTTCCTCTCCCCTTCCTCTTTGATGCTGTTTCCCACTTCTGCTTTCTCACTGCCATGAACTAAAGAGGTCTGCCACCCCCCTCTGCCATGATGCTTCTGCCTCAGCATCAACCAACCATGGTCTGAACCCCTTGAAAACAGTCAAAATAAAATTTTTTCTCTTCTAAATTGTGGATGCTGGATTTTACATCCCAGGGATAGGAAAGCTAGTACATAGCTGAAGATGGATGCAATAATTACGAGACTAGGGGTAGAGATTTAGCCCAGTGGTTCTGGCATCTGCCTGGCAAGTGCAAGGTCCCAAGTGCAATCCGTGGTACCAAATAAAACAAGGCCAGCATGGTGGCTCATGCCTGTCATTCCAGAACTCAGGAGGCAGAGGCAGGAGGATTGCTGTGAGTTTGAGGCTAGACTGAGCTACATAGTGAGTTCAGGGCCAGCCTGGACTACAAAGCGAGACCTATCTCAAAAAACTAAAAAACAAAATGTAGTTACAAGACTAATACAGCTTCTCAGAAAGAAATGACAGTGGCCTAGCCCACTGGTAAAGACAGTACAGTGTACCTATTCCACATAGTAGCTCTGAGGAAAAACCGAAAAGTACTTAGAGTACTTAGAATAGTTCTTAGAATATTCTCAAGAAAATAGAGTGGATGCCAGTCTAGAACATTACCTGGCCTAGAGCTCAGTTCTGTGAGCCCAGGATGATTGTACTCCCATTTGGTGAAAGTACCCATTATCTTTAGGTCAAGGAAGATGTTCAGTTTTGTTTTTGTTTTTGTTTTTTTTTTTTTTTTTTTTTGAGACAGGGTCTTACTTTGTAGTTCAGGGTGGCCCTGAGCTCACTATGTAGCCCAGGAAAGCCTTGAACTCAGCAGTCCTCCTGTATCTGCCTCCCAAGTGCTGGGATTACAGGCATGAACCACCACACCTGGCAGATGTTCAGTTTTTTGAAAAAAAATTAAGCATTGTGAGTGTGCCTCACTGTCACCAATTTACTGCTAAGTGCTAAGAACTGTGAGAAAAGCAGACTTTACCAATTAGTGAAAACTGAAACAATTTCTACCCCACTTATTTTAGCAGATGTTAAGGCTAAGTTCAGTCTTTGCAAATATTGGACTGTGAGGTTGTAATAAAGGATCTCAAGGCTGTGGTGGTCCTGGGCTGAAGCACAAGCCATCATGTGTCTGTAGCTCGACCAAGGGTCTGATTTGTTGAGACAGGACTGAATTTGTTGCATTTCAACCTTGTCTAAATTCCTCTCCCTTTGTATGGGTCACAGCTAGATAATGTCAAACAAATTCCAAGTGAGCCTAATATAGGTTGGGAGAACTTGTCCGTGGAGAATGGCCCATTTCCCTGATTGCTGTTGAAACGAGAGATGACAGCAGGACTGTAGCACTATGGGTAATTGGCACAAGGACTGAGCCTATGCCCTAAAAAGCACTTTCTGGGGCATCTTCATGGACAAGTCCATGAGGTTGTCATCATTTTGTTCATTTTATCAAGGGTAATACAAGGCTTAGAGCACTTAAGTGAGTGGCCAATGGTCGCTCAGCCAGAAGTTGAACCAACCCTACTCCATAATCTTTATATGTCTTTACTCTCCAAGCAGAGAGTTAATTAGAGGTGAAAATGGGTTTCTGATGAAGCATAAGATAAAGACAAAGACAGCAGTCTTTTGCTTCTGGCAATTTCAAGTATCAGTTCCTGGCTATGTTGATGTAAAAAGAACTCTGACACAACCCTCATTCGAGTAAAATTTGCCCATCTGACCCAACACAAACTTGTTACTGATGTAAGACACTCACAATCTTCCAGTTCTTGGGTAATGGTCTAGCTTACTCGTTGAGCACTGGCTTAACCTGCACAGGGTTTGAACTCTGGTATTGAAAAACAGCAAACACGAAAAGGGCCAAAATATGAAAACATGATCAAGTTCAATGGTGCCAAGTCAGGAAGTTTAAATTGCTCTGTATGTTTGTTTTCAAAATATTCAGGTGACTTATGAATAGATTTTAGCTTTTGCTAGCATAGTACATCTTACTGCTTCTTTTAAATAAAGCATGATAACATAAAAGACAAAAATGCAGCACAATTGGAAATATGGGTAGGTTAGATTATCCTGGAAGATGGAAATTCTGATTTTAAAGACTGGAAGGTTTTTGAATACCAGAAGAGTTTTAAAATGTAGAGGGATCTTGACAGCTGAGGCTAAGTGCTGGGACCTATGTGTCACTGGGATGTGAGCACGGCACTTGGTTTATGCCCTCACCTAGGTGGCCAGACCATTTTTCCTATCTAATGTGGTAATTAGGTTTCAGAGTCAAGTAATTTTCTTTATAAAAGCCAGGTTACTTTTGTTTTGTGTTGAGTAAATATTTTCTGATCCACTCAAGAACAGAACTGAAGTTATTTTAAAGAAATCCAGTAATGTTTCACTAATTTAAGGCCTGATGGATGGCAGAAAAGGAGAAACAGGGCCCTCTTTCCAAATTTTTAGTTTTCTGTTTTCTGTAAACAACACCCATGTTCAATTCTAGTCACATGATGAGAGAAAAGACAGAGGCAGTGAACAAGTGGATGGAGGCAGGGAAGCCGACAAGAGAAGGGTGGGACACTTTCCAAGACACATCTAAGGGTCAGAGAGTAAGTCACCACTGTGACAAATTACTCTTTCCCAAAGAGGCATCTAGGCCTCTGGTCTATTCAGTGCTTATTATTTGCCATGTTCAAGGGAAGTTAAAAGAAAACAAGGCCTCATTTTAACCTAGTGAGTACAACCTTCAAACTCAAAAGACAGCTTTGTTTTCCCAGTGTTAAAGTCTGGTCGGAGTCTTGTAGGTGCTAAATGATTGTACTTCGGACCACACCAAGTGACGCAGAGGACCATGGGCCCCTCTGTTCCTAACCCAAGCAGGATACTCTCTGGCTCTAAACCTGGGCCCCAGCCCCCATCCTGCCTCTCAGTTCTGTCAGGAGTCTCTTCCTAGATCAACTTCATGCTGATTTCCAGTCTTAGGGTCCTCCTCCATCACCTGGATGCCCACCTTGCTGGCAGTCCAGGCTCCCCGACTTAGATGCTGGGCAAACAGCCCTGCTAGTGCCCTGAAGGATATAACCATAAATGCTGATGTTTATGATTGTAGACAAATGATGTGTCACTATTACAACTTTTGCTTTCTTTCTTTTTTTGAGACAGGGTCTCACTTTGTAGTTCAGGCTGGCCCTGAACCCATTATGTAGCCCAGGAAAGCCTCAAACTCAGCAATTTTTCTGCCTCTGCCCCCCGAGTGCTGGGATGACAGGCATGAGCCACCACACCTGGCTATAATTTTTACTTTTAAACTGAGTCTCCCTTCAGTCTAGAATGACTTAGATAATCTAGCTCAAGAAGACACCTTTTAAAGACTAATTCGCTTTACAGAGTGTTGGTATTTTATCATTTATTAAGTTCAAGTTTAATGGATTTCACACATGAAAATTTCAGAAATTATGTTACCTGATTTTTGACAAAACTGATCTCATATCTGCTAATAGAAGGCTCTCCAACTCCATGTCTCAAAAAAAAAATATACTATATGTATCGGTGCTTCTAATATAATGAATACAACCAAACATTCCTTATATAAACTTACAACAGCTTTTATGGATTATTTTTGATGAACTGTAACTCACTGTAACCATTAATCATCCTAATTATCAATTTGCAGTTAACAACCTTCCCTATTTGATAGAATAACCATGATGCTTAGCAAAGTTAATAGATCCAGAAGACCATAAATTTAATACTTCACTTGATTATATTCTTTCAAGTGACTAAAATTAACTGATTTCTCCTTTTCACTTTACAGCTCAGAGCAATCCATCCAGATGATTTTTGCTTCTGCTTCTGTTTGTCATCTTTATCTCCAAAGAGCTCACCTGTGACAATTAAAGCTCAGTCATCCTTCTAGGGCCCGTGTCTTCAGCTCTGTTGAATATCTAGCTTGGCAAGAAGCATGCTACATGTCCAGATAACTGACCCTGACTAATGCAAAAAACAGATGAGATTCTCATTTGGTTCCATCTGTCTAAATGTTTCCATAGATTTCCTCTCTACCCACTAATTCATTATATAAACTTACGGTTCATAATACCTACCAGGTATTAGCATTTACTGTAATGATAAATCTACATATGGTAGAATACAGAATAAAAAATAGTAATTGTGTTAATTTTCATATGTCCTCCATTCTATTCTAGAAGCTGTCTCATTTATCCTCAAGGGATCTTAATTCTCAAAACAAATGATGTGGATATAATCATTCCTATTTTACTGAAGTCAAAATTCAGAAAAATTAATCATTTCATCTCTTTCTAGATGTAATTTGTTATGCTATAATTACTTCTATTTGTAACACTATATATATCTACAAAGAAAGGCTCACAAACTCAGATTTGAACTTCCAAGCTTATGTCTATAATGGCAGGTTGTAAACAGAAGGATGATTTTATGTGAGCACATCACCACCTGTTTTTTTTTTATTTCCACTTAATTGTAGCATTAACAGTAATAATGCCACCAAGTGAAATTGTGATAGCACATTACATAGTACACCAGCATACTTTTCGGCCATTATATAACAATGCTGTGAGACACAGCATTTAATGACAATAATTATGGTTTAAGAGAAGGACTAACAGATTTAGTCGATGTTATACAGATTGCCAGAGGTATCTAGTAAGAAGGAGAGATGAGACTCTGACACATACTTTCTCACTCCAAATTCTAGACTCTTTCCAACAAACTATATTGTTTCATTTAGATTTATAAAATATCATTATATAAATGATTGGTTTATCTATACTCACAGTCCTCTCCTGTCTCTCAAATTCAAGTGCAACTTAACATCCACGTGCTTGGCATGTTCTGTTCAACATCCTCATTAAAAAAAAAAAAAAAAAAAAACACTTCTCTCAGGGCACCAACCACAGGCTCCTATACGAAGCAGGCACTTAACTTTTTCAATAGCTGAAGAATCACAATGCAAAGAAGTGGAAAAGTCCAATATCTGACCTGAGCGTTGTCAGAACAGGGTAGGGGCCAGGGCTATTCCACGCTCTCTTCCTCTCTACCTCTAGTGAAGATCACCGCTGTCAGTTGTACCTGGCTGAGAGGATCCAGCATGAGCAGCAGCCTCTTCCCTCTGGCGTTTCAACTGACAAAGCGGTTCCTGAAGGCGGCTCCAGTAAAGTAACACCTGCTTGGAGGATACACACTTTGGATGTCTCATGACCATAATAAAGGCTTTAAGATCACATGAGAACTATAGCAGTGGAACAGTCCAAAGATAAAGTATGGTATTCATAGTAGTCATGAACAAATCTCTAATGTTTACAAGTACTGTGAGCTTATAAAATGCTTTAATGTTTCCCAACCTGTTCTTTATCTGTTCCATGGGGATGATAGCAGATACCTTACAGCGCTGGTGGACAGGCAACTGAGTTTGCTCTCCTATGCTCTTTTATGCTGCTCTATGAATATTAGTTACTATTATAAGCACCACATACACTGTCCCCACCATTAAACAATGAAGACCTTTAATTTAGAAGACCTTCATTTAGAATACAACCTTCTCTAACTCCAAGTTTCTCTCAGAAAATGTAAGGATTTCCTGCAGCAGCCAAAGATGGGATCTCGGTGGTCAAGACTCATGACAAATGGTGTTGAAAGGTGATTTTACACCAGTCTTGTCAGAGGTGGGCCTGTATAACCCTGCTGTATTTGTGAATTGCCAAGGAAATCAGTAAAGCTCACGGTGGTTAAGTTTACAGGTCACCTTTTACACTCCATTCCCTCAAAGCAGGGCCTACTGACTTTATAAAGAGCATATATGAGAGCAAATCATGCTCCTTATCTCCACCCCCACACAATTCCTCACTATGCATGGGAAGCTGATGAAATCTGTGCCAGAGCAGGTGTGCAGAGTAGGCGAAAGGCCTGGCAGTCTTGAAAAAGTCAAGAGCTGCACTTTGAAGTGCTACTTGACACATAACAATTTTTCATTTTCTAAATACACTCTCTCATTTACAAGATTTTGAAAAGACTCTTAATACCTACCCACAGGAAGATTCAAGGTTTCAGATATGGTGTTAGTCAGAATGTTTGCTCTTGTAATGTGCAGTTTGTGGAAAGACCAATATGAAGTAATATTATATCAAAAGGAAGGAGACAGACCACTGCCAAGTCTAGTCACTTCGATCTCCCCAAATATTTGAGATCTGATGTCTTTTCTCTAACTCCAGGGCTACCACCTGGTCCAGACTGTTTCATGGCTTTGCCTTTCTACACCCCCTAATTTATTTCCCTGATTCCACTCTTATTTCCCTAAAATCCCTTCTGTATACACCATCAAGGATAATCTCTTCAAAAATATACACCGAATCACATCAATATCCTCCTTAAAATCAAAATCCTTCAGTTGCTTCCCTTGGCAAATAGAATAACATGGAAATATCTTACTAAAGCAAAAATCAGACTTGGCTGTGTATTACTATTTCCCCCCCCCCAGCTGACTGTTCTCATTGAAATTCAAGCTAAATATATTTTAAAAAGCATTCATATATCTCAGAGAAGGGAATGAAGAAAGAACATCAGGTTTGCTGCTCTAAGCCTTTTTACTTGATCTAATAGATATCAGAATAAGACATCTCCATTTAGGGAAGCATTTTCAAGAGCAGAGTTCCTGTTAGGTCCAGGGTACATTTTAAAGCCCACAATGAATACAACATATTAAGAGAAGAGCAAACAGGTCCATAAAGTCCTGTGTTAAGAGGAACATCTGGATTCGCTTGAACATATTTGCTAGGCAGTGTTCAGTTAAAGTTTTGACAACGAGCTTCTAAATGACTACTTTGAGTGAATGGAAGTAGAATTAGGCTTTTGCTTTAGTTATTTGAAGCTCAGTGAGAGTAATCAAGTATCTTGACACTGAAACCTTTATTTGGTATGTTATTAATGTAAAGAGTATCAGAGCCAAAGTAATTGAGTCACAGAGAAACATTACCACAGTTTTGAAGCTAGGCAGCTGGTAGTGAACAGAGGCAAAACTAAGCGTGAAGTCTCCTAGATTTCCATGGCCTGACCTCCTTTTGCCTCCTATTTAAGCCAACAAGAAAAGCTGCAGCTTGTGGTAGGCTGGACCCGGCAGTGAGAATCTAGAACAGGTTATCAGCATTGAAAGAGGAGGAAGAAAGCATAGCCTGAATCAAAACGATCCTGACTACCACCCTATTGTTACTCTTTGAGAGCAAATGAAATAGCACTGACATTCAATAACCATGAGAAATAGTTCCAAGGATAAAATAACAAGCCACAAATGGGAGATCTGCAAAACTTAATGAAGAACCTGTATATAAGGATCCTATAAAGGACTAAAATATAAAAAGAACTCCAAAAACTCAACAATAAGGGATAAATCATTTTTTTTAATGGGTAGAAGATCTGAACAGTTAGCTCACAAAAGATGATACACCAGTGGGGGCAAAATCATATAAACAGTCAGCATCATTTATCCCTAGGGAACTGCAAATTAAAGCAGCAATAAGAAACTGCTATGTATCTATCAGGATGATCCAACTGACAAGGTGCAAGCAAAGCTGCTGAGGAACTAGAACCCTCATCTGTTACTGGCACAAATGCAGAGGGGTACAACCACTTTGAAAGACAGTGTGGCAGCTTCTTATAAATGTACTCCTATCATAGAACTCTGCATTCTTACTCCTGGATGTTCACCAACTGAATGGAAACTACAGGTCTACAGAAAAACCTGCACACGGGTATCATTCCAAGCAGCTTTAGTCTTAACTACCAAAAATTGGAAGCATCCTTCAGTGAAGTATCCTTCAATAAATAAAAGGATAAATGAACTATGCTACATGCATCCAGTACATGATTCAGAGAAAACATGATATATCAACACACAGAACAATTTGGAGGAATTTTAAGTGCACACTGCTAAGCAAAAGAAGCCAGTTTTTAAAAAACCACCTACTTGGGCTGGGGATTTAGCTCAAGTGGTACCGCACCAACCTTGGACACACATAGGGCCTGAGTTTGATCCCTAGTACTGCAGGAAAAAAAAGCCACCTACTGTATGATTCCAACTATATGACCTCCTGCAAAAGGCAAAGCAATAGACAGTGAAAATGTCAGTGGTTTACAGGAGTTCAGGGGGAGGAGTAAAGGGATGGAACACAGCAAAATTGGGGGAGAGGTGGAACTATTCTCTATGACACCATTGCATCTGTCAAAATTCATGGAACTTCCTAGAAAAAAGTTAATCTTAACACTTGCAAATTTGTAAGACTCACTTAGGAAGTCAGGTGCCCTCAGGAAACAACGAGAGCAATGATGAGGGACTCTATATTACAACTGTATTAAACAGCTGCACTGAAAATAGTGGGGGAAAGATCTAAGTAATGTTGGAGGGCCATGAAGTCCACAAGACTAAAGGCTAAAAGAATGGCACATAGGTTCTGCACTACCTTTGCTTGAATTGTTCTCCACAGACATCTGAGTTAACAGTGCCAGAACTGCTGTGTGGGTACACAGGGACCAAACTAGCAAATCAATGGTGGATAGTGAAAACAGAGTTTCTCACTATGAGGTAGAATCTATAGATAAGCAAGAAAAGAACACCAGAGTGATCCATGTGATAATTTATGAGAGTTGCAAGATGTCAGTAAGAACCCATACTAGGCTTAATATATAAATCGTTACATACAGAAATATGTTAGGTATGTGCATATACCAGCATTAATATACATACCGTTCTTTGCCTAGACACTGAAAGGACCTAAAATAAACAGAACTCTAGCAGTAACAAGCATGTCTAATGCCTAGAACTTGGTTTCCAACACTATTCTCCAACAAAAGGATCTAGGAGCTGCATGGGGTGGTGTATGCCCATATCCCGAGCATTCTGGGAGATTGAGGCAGAAGGACTGCAACTTTGAGTCCAGTTTGCCTCAAAATTAAAGATAATTTTTTTTAAAGTGCTGGGGATGTAGATGAGCGTGAAAACCCTGAGCTCAATCTCCAGTAACATGAGAGGGAGAGAGAGAGGGAGAAAAGGACAGAGAGGACAGAAAGGGATGAGATGGAGAGAGAGGGGGAGAGAGAGAGAAAAGGAAAGTTCTTTAGAAAGTGAAGGATGTAGGACTAAAGTAGAACATGCAAAAGGTAAGTGTGGAATATATTTTAATACCAGAAACTGAAGAAGTGCTAGAAAAGCTTTATTTTATTGATGGGGCTACTTCAAAGGGAACAAAGTGAAAGAGTTCCCAAAGTCTAAAACTGGAATATTAGAACCAAAAAATAAAGTGATACTGGATTATAACTCAAGAGGAAAAACTAAATATTCACAACTCTACACAGGGAGAAGAGGCAAATCTCTCAGGCAGAAGACCCCCAAGTAAGTTACAGAGGTACTCTGCTCATAAATCAAGGAAGTGTGACTCTTCTGTTGGAAATAGCATTATCTGCATGGTGATTTCCTTCTAAGGGGCCTTCGTGGAAAACAGGGAGCAAATTTTCTGTGGAGAAATCTGACACGCACTGTGTCATCCATGGTTGGCATGCAGTCACTAACATGCTGACTGTATGTACACTTCCTATGACAGAATAACATCAGTCCTGGAGATCTGTGCTCTTCCTCCCCAAAGCCCACGGCCCCAGCTAAGTCATGAGAAATGCATCAACCCTACACAGTACCGGGACACTGTGCATCAGGCCTGACCAGTGCTCACACTATCCAGAACAGCAGAAATGGGTGAGGCTGAAAATCTATCTCAGCCCAGAGGCTCCTAAAGAAACATGAGAAATAAATGTATCATGGATTCCTGGCTAAACAGAAAAAGAAAGCTGTGGAAAACTAAGGAAATCTGAGTAAGCTTTGGTCGTTAGTTGACAATTATTCATTAATATTGGTTACTAAAACAAATGGAGCATGTGAATGTTAGCTGTTAACCACAGCAGAAACCGCAGTAGGAAAGGAATGATACAGGAGCTCTATCCTGTCTACTTATTTTCTTTTTATAAATCTAAAACTGTTCTAAAAAATAGAGTCTAGTAGTAAAAAGCATCGGCAACAGTAATTTGTGTTATAATGTGCTTCTAGGGCCTTTAAAATGAAGCAAACACAATTATGCTGGCTGTCTCTCCTGGTGTACTCACAAAGGGAGGTGAGAGAAACCTCACCCACCAAGTTTTCTGATGCCATAGGAATTCCTCACTGCTAGATGTCCCTCATACAGGAGGTAAAGCTGCAGGCAACTATGATCTTCTCCTCCCAAATGTATCTGGCATCACCGGTCTTGTGATTCTGTGAGTTCCCCGCTTCTGATACAATTCTCATTTGGGGACTCAGGCGAATAATCAGGATAAAAGGATTTTCCTCCATTAATAGCAGTAGCACTGCTCTGAAGCAATAGACATCAGCACATAACACTAGTTTGTACTTTCTCTGCAGAGCACAGTGACAATCTCCTTCAAGGTATTTTTATGACCAGCTCCCTCTCAGTATGTCTCTCTTACTCCAAGACACACACAACTTTAACATATTTAGCTTTATAGCTCTATTATATTCTAAGAATCTGATGTCATCTTCATCTTACAAACATGCAAGTTGCAATCCGAAGTCATTATAGTATTGCTGTTTTAGACAGAAAAATGTAAAAAGTTATTTAAAATTATAATATATCCATTCAGTACAATCCTATACACCTTGTAAACATACATAGAAAAATACAACTGACTCTTGAACAGCACAAAGATTAAGGTGCTGACCTCCCAGAATAAAAACATACACATCTGATGTTTGATTCTGCCAAAGTTTAACTGTTAACAGCCTATTATCCAGAAGCCTCAGCAATAGCAAACTCAGCTGATTAACATATTCTTTGTACATTTTGTGTATTATACACAGTGAAAAATACACAAGAATTCCAGGAGATTACTCTGTGTTTTGCAACTTGCTGCAGAGAGGAACCACACATTCCTGCAGAGAAGACAGGCACCGTGAGTCTTAAGAAGATCTAACACCAAAGCACACGGCAACCGCAACTGGAGGTGGCCACACAATTACTACAATGATATGGTACATTGGTCAATTTATGCAGTTACAATACTCCCTCTTTATGTCTGCTTAGTTTAACCTCTACCACAAATGCCGCCTTATACAGGGTCTGTGTGTGTATGTTTTGATGAATTTTAACTTTTAATAACAGGCTAGTGGATATTTCACATAGTAAATGATAAAATTATATATAATGTGCATATGTGAGATGTTTAACTTCTAGGTATTTATCAATATTTTAGGCTATACAGTTCTTTTGCAAGTTTCTCCAAATTATGGCAAATCTCCAAAAAGGTCTGCATGTAAATGGACCCACCTAATTCAAATCGTTGTTGTTCCAGGACAACTGTATCAAATTTAAGTTAAACAAAATCAAGTTGCTAAGTATAACCTAAGTAGATTTTTATTAAGAAATGGCTTATGTTAGCATTCTCGGAAGGAACTATGATAAGAAATGCATGCAGAACTCAAGGTCATCAGGAGATAATAGAGTGTCACTTTTGTGTAAGGCATTCTAGGACTTACAAACAGAACATATTAATTTGTAATTGAACACAGTTTCAACGTTAAGAGTGATCTCCGTATTTGTTCCTGATCATCCTGTGGTCTGATGGAACACGGTCCTGGCAAGTCAGTGGGGAGCTTGTCCCCCCTTCGGGTCTGCCAAACCCAGCCCGGGCAAGTGAATGACAAAGCACAGAATCTGAGACCCACTCTGGCTCCTGTGGGTGATGCAGAAACACAGTACTTCTCTTGTGCAGAATTTATACTTGAAACTCGGTCATGCAAATATTTATAGCTGCTTTTCCAGGAATCACAGGCTTTTGCACTGTCAAGAATCTTGGAGGTCATCTCCTCAGCCTTCTGCTCACTGCAGAAATGTCCACCCTGTGCTGAATTGGTCAGCAAATGGCTCAGCTCAGGGACCATACTTCCTCACAATACATCACTTACATACTTCCTCACAATATATTCTGAGGATTTTTCACATTAAAAATGGCTACTTTGCCGGGCATGGTGGCTCACACCTGTAATCCCAGCACTCAGGAGGCAGAGACAGGAGGATTGCTGAGTTCAAGGCTTGCCTGGGCTACATAGTGAGCTCAGGGCCAGCCTGAACTACAAAGCGAGACCCTGTCTCAAAAAAAAAAAAAAAAAGGCTACTTAAAGCTACAAAGTATCTGTTCAATGTCATCCTATATAGTCATTTTTAATGCTGTGCCAAGCACCATGCCAGGCGCACAGTGGCTATCAATAAATATTTATTGAATACATAAGTTAATAGTTGAAAGTAAGTAGGTTTATACTCAGTTCTATTTTCCTTTTGTCTGAGTTTGCAATATAGATTTTGGCAACTCTTTCACATGGGTACTTCATATCAAACTTACAGGAGACAGAAAAACCAGTGACTTAGAAACCAGGAAACCTAATTTTTGCCAAGTGTTACTTATCAGCTGTGTGAACTTAAGCAAGATATTTCACGTTTATGAACTCCTCTTTCCTACCTGGAAAACATGAGAGAATTAGGAAGGCAGAGTTCGGTAACAATGTTCCAAAGCATAGCATTCCACTTCGACCACCCTACATGAGTAATTTTGTCCAAAAATCAGGACTTTCGATTACACATATTTTATATCATCATGCTAGTTTTGGTCATGTAGGTTTTTGTTTGTTTGTTTGGTTTTGTTTTTTGAGACAGGGTCTCTCTTTGTAGTTCAGGCTGGCCCTGAGCTCACTATGGAACCCAGGCAAGCCTCAAACTCAGCAATCCTCCTGTCTCTGCCTCCCGAGTGCTGGGATTACATGCGTGAGCCACCATGCCCGGCACTGTGCTATGTGGTATCGATTGTTGGTGGGCGTGAGCCACCACACCCAGCATTGTATGTGGTTACCCAGATCAAACTCAGGGCCTTGCACTTGCGAGGCAGGCGCTGGAACCACTGAGCTAAATCTCTGGCCTATCATATAGTTTTTTATGCTAAATCACTTCCTCTACTGCCACCACTTGAGTTTTGTAGTAGCTGGAGAGGCAATAATCCATTTTTCATGAACAGAAGTAGATCTTGGTTGCCTAAAGAAACCATCTTCAGATCATTATCATTATCTGTATCATTATCACTATCTGTATCATTATTCTCACCAAGAGTCTTACTTCCAAGAACCAGATTCAACAACTGAGAAATCTTTTGAACATGGCAGGTAGACAAAAAAGTCACTTTGTGGAAAAATAAACACATTTTTCCTGTATGGCATGGACCTACCATAACTTCTGGAAAAAAATCAGTCTGCATTTGCTAAGAATATATAAAAACAAGCAAAGGGAATAGAAAATGCTATTAGACAACATTTGTTAATATGGGTACATCAATGGTAGGTGTCATTTTCCTAATTTTAAGATGGCATATGGTCAATACTGGGAGATATTTTAAGGAATAATTCACGGAATAATTCAATTGTTGCTCAACTCAATGTTACCAAAACATGACTGTTTGACCCCTAAATAGTTAAGTACTGATGCAAGCTCTTTAATTCAGTTAGCAGACAAGTTTCTTCATTCTTTTTATTTATTTATTTATTTTTTTGTGGTACTGGGGATTGAACATAGGCTCTTGTGTGTCCAAGATTGGCATGGTCCCCCTTGAGCTAAATCCCCAGCCCCTTCTTTGTTCTTGATGTGGATTTAAGTGGATAAACTGAAACCTCATCTTCCAAGGGAAGATGCAAGTTTCCTTTTCTTATAAAACAAGTATCCGCTCATTACCCTGCAATAATATGGCATTGTAAAATTTAACAATAAACACTCTGGCATGTGGTGTGCATCTCTGAATTTAAGCCTACAATGGCATTTCAAGATTTCTCTGGCAGAGAATTATATGAATCTTTAAATAAGATTGCTGGATGCTGCCATCTTTTGAAATTCTTCTAATCTTTCTCCATTCCACTCATCATTACTCCAAAGCCAGGAGGTGTCAAGAGTTACTTCTGTCTAGAAAAACGTAAATGCCCAAGATCTCTTTCTGACTATCAAGTCAAGGTGTTTGTTATTGGGCCAGATAATCAAATATAGAAGTAAAAGCCTGCTTCCACTTCCAGGGTGGGATGCCTCCTGCTTTGTTCTTAATGTGTGTGGGAAATGGAAGCAAAACAATAGGAACTGAAATTAAAAATAAGTGGGAAACTATTTGAAAATACCAAAATGTATGGACAAGAAATAATGCTAAAGGAAAAGAAATGGTTTTCTCCACTGATCATAACACTTTCTTTCTCTGAGACAGTGAAAAATAGGCAAGGATGATCACAAATCATTCTAAAGATGGAAAGGACATGAAAATTCAAAGGTAGGAAAGTGAGAGCATCTGAGAAGTCAAAGTGGGGGTGGGGTGGTACAAAACAGTGACAAAATAACCCAGAATAAATTCTCTTGTGTGATTCAGCAGGAGGTGGCACAAAGAAGACAGTTCAGAGAGAAACACAAAGGAAGGTGTTTGCGAGACTGTGAAAGACACAGGGAATAAAAGATGAGTTTTTTAACTTTGTATTTGACAAGGAAGGGTGGGTTAAGGAAACGGAGTGAAGAGCTAACTTCATGCTTCTAAAGAACTCAGAGCTTTCGGAGACCTTCCAGACAGATTCTCCCAGCCCGTTCCTTAACAGTGCTGTAAAGTACTTTCCTCCCAGAAGAGCTCTTGCCAGCTGCTCAGTGGTTGCTTTTCTGTTTTTAAAGGATGGCAGGGAAGGTATCAAAATCACGTTCCCAGGTGCCAATTTCTCATTTCCATGATCAAAAATAACACGATGTGCATGTTCATTTTGGTTTTAACAAACTAAGGCAGATTATTATAAATAAGTAACTCATGATTGTTTTCCTCTATCTCTGGCCCCACAGAATCCCCCAGTATCAAGGCACATTTTCGTATGCTGGATTTTGTTCTGCAGGACCTTGAAGACAGAGTTTGAACAAAACTGTGCAATAAGTCCACATAAATGTTCCTGTCTTTTGATTTTTTTTTTTTTTGAGACAGGATCTCGCTTTGTGGTTCAGGCTGGCCCTGAGCTCACTAGGTAGCCCAGGCAAGCCTCCAACTCAGCAATCCTCCTGTCTCTGTCTCCCGAGTGCTGGGATTACAGGCGTGAGCCACCACGCCCAGCTGTTCCTGTTTTTTGAAAATGGTTCTGAGTTTGTCTCAACATAGGGTGGGAAGTTTTCATCTGATTGTAAAACAATGTGAACCTGAAACACAAGGCATAGATTTGGATAGCTGAAAAAAAACTTTAAATTAAAATTCTGCCATTTAAGAGAAGGATCTTATTCCTGGTTTTGGCATTTGAAGGAAGAGAAAAGGATTACAAAAAAAGAATGGTATAAATTGGTTTTTAATCTCTAAACAAGATCACTGGGTAATATTGTGTTTGTAAAAGACCTGCTTTCCTTGAAAATGAATTTTTAAACTCCTGCAGGCTGGAGAAACCCTCTCAGTCCATGCACGTCTGCTCCTTAAGCAGATACGTAAACCTTCACAGCATCAGGGTTGTGATCTCAGTACAGGACATGCTAATCTCCATTTAGCTGAGAACGAACACTTCTCAACCTTCAATAGACATGAATTTCTTTTATGAGTAGACTGTCTGTCATCTTGTATTTTATTCCCAATTTGTAAAACTTGAGTTTGAAAGCAACGCAACACCCTGAGTTTTCTAAGCCTCGTGCTATGGGAATTTGCAGATGGGGGGGGGGTGCAGAAGTCAGCGCAGACTCCCAGCAGGAGCGCTTAGGTGGCCTGTGCTGACTCCCCAAACACACAGGAGGAGCCTGGGTCCCTCTGCAGCCGAAGGGCGGACGCGCTGGTGCCCTGGGAGAGCAGAGATCGGGCCCACTCACTGCCATGAGGACACTGTGGCTTCGCGGGAGAGTCGCTCCTTTAGCGCATGAAGGAGGAGGAGCCCCGGACGGCACAGGTGAGCGTGAAGTCCCGCGTCCGGGGGCAGCCGCACCGCTGCCGTTCCACGGGGGCTTCAGCTTTCCTTAAAAAATGAACTTTTAAACTCCTCTCAATGTCCTTCTCTGAAAAAGTGTAACTCTGGTGTAGAAATGACTTCCAGTCAGTTTGAGGTCTAACACTTTTCTTAAAAACAAACTCTAGGAAAAAAAAAAAAAGGCGTGACAGTTAAAATAGAGCTTCTGCTCCCCACCCCACCCCCCGGGGCGGGGCTGGCGGCACCAACTTGAGGGAAGAACAGATCATCCCTAGAGTCCTCTGCGGACGACTGGGCCCTGACATCAGGGAGAAGAGGGAAGCTTTAATGGTCTTCACGACATTCTTCCTGTGGTGGTGATGGATCAAGCTCCCTCCCGTGCATCTGGACGGTACTAGCTCACTTGTGGGAAACCCAGAGCCACTCAGACGGCTTCGTTACCTTCTCACAGAACCACCACCCAACAACAAAGCTTGAAAATCACCTGGGACAATTTATTCCAGTGCTTCTCCAAGTGTGTTTTGAGACAACGGCGCCGGGAAACATGTTCCAAAGCAACATCTCACCCCGATCCCCTGAGTCAGGAACTCTGGCGGTGGGACTCCACAATGTGGGTGTTAACTCGCCCTGCTGATGATCCTGGTGTGCCCGAAAGTTTGAGAAACAGCGTTCTAGTCCCTTCAGCTTCATATTCAAGTGACAAATAGAAGAGTACAGGAAAAGCAGCCTGCCCAAGATCAGATCTCTAGTGTACACTGGAGCCACACTTAGTATCCAGGTATAAGAAATTGTGTAACAATTGACAGAGCAAGGTGACTACATTTTGCAAACAGGGCCTGTAACACAACTAAGATTAAATGAGATGATACAGTGAGACTTTACTGCAATAGGATTGGCTTGCTTGCTTATTTATTTATTTATTTTCTGAGACAGGGTCCCACTTTGTAGTTGAGGCTGGGTCTGAGCTCACTATTTAGCCCAGGCAAGCCCCGAAATCAGCAACCCTCCTGCATCTGCCTCCCAACTACTGAGATTACAGGCATGAGCCGTCACGACCCGCATCTGTGGTATGTGGTACTGATTGCCGGTGGGCGTGGCCACAACCAGTATTGTTGTATGTAGTTACGGGGGATTGAACGAGGGACCTTGCCTTTGCTAGGCAGACACTGGAAACACAGCTAAATCTCTGGCTCTGGCATCTTTATTTTAAAAAAGGAAAGGAAGAAGCCAGCATGATAGTGCATGCCTGTTATCTCACCACTTTAGGAGGCTGAGGCAGGACTGAAAATTCAAGTCCCACCTATATAATACAGGGTTACCTCATCTCAAAAACTAAAAAATGAGACTTGTAATGTAACTGAATGCAAAGGCCTTGCATTCAATCCCTATTACTGCAAATAAACACACAGGGGCTAGTTTCACGTGTCCAGTTTGGCATGGCTTAATGTCCTTTACATAGTCTATCCCTGAGTAAAAGCACTTCAGAAACCCCCAAAGTTTAATCTGTCATCTTTTTTCTCCTCTTTTCAGCCACAAAAGCTCTTTTGTGCTCCATGATTCGGGCAACACTATTTTATTCCTCAAATTGTGTCAGCTAAAATCCTTGTCATTTGGGGTCACCCCTGAATTTTCAATCCTGTCATCATCCATACCCACCCTTTCTAACCCTTTCAGGCAGCACTAATCTTATTCATTCATTCTGAATCTGAAATATCTTTTATGTTCTTCCTTTCTTCATTAACCTAGCTCCTGCAACCTTCGAAGACATTCTATCACTTCTGGCCTAAAGGAAACCTGAAGTTTTACAATGGATCCCTGGCCCTACATTTTCAATACTCTCTCCAAAGCATGGGCAGAAGTTATGCCTCCAAAAGGCAAATCTCAGACAAAGCTCTTCCTGCTCCTCTCTGCCTTTCCTGGCTGGTCTCACCCTGCCCCGGGTCCCCTAAACTGCTAGAGTCACACCTTCAAACCCAGAAGCCCACAGCATCTATATATGTTAACCCTATGACACTACTCCGTAATGCCAGTCGCAATATATTAAATTTTCATTTCTTGAGAAATTTAGTGATATTTTGTCTAGAATGTTTGCATGTATTTTCAAAAATGAACCTGACCTTGAATTTTCTTAAAGTTGGACTAATTTTGGTTTAAAGGCTGCACCTTTCTCTTTTGCTAATTTAGGGTTTTTTCTTCTTGTTCTCTTTTAAAAGGTTTTGCTTGAGGTATGACGACATATGCCTGTAATCCCAGCCTTTAGAAGGCTGAGGCAGGCAGAATGTAAGTTTAAGGCCAGCCTAGGCTGCTTAATGAGACTATCAACCAAGCAACTAATAAATCAAAAGCCTTGCAAAACTGGAATTATCAGTTGCTTTTTTAACTGCTGCAGAATTTGCCTATAAAATTACCTAATACTTGTGTTTTGAGAAGAAATGCTTTTTTTCTTTCAAATAATAACAGTGTACTGTTTATTTTGTTAAACAGTTTATATGAGGCCTTCAGTTTCTGGGAATCTGACCCAATGCCTAAAAACCTGCAAAATTATTAGCATAAAGTGGCTTATAATTTTCTCTTTTCAGTCTCTTTTCCTCACCGTTCTGCACACTCCCTTTTCTTTTTTTTGTACCAGTCTTCCTCACAATTCTAGAAGCTTCAGTAAATGTGTGCAGTGCGGCAACTCTTCGGGAGGCTCTCGGGTTCCCTTGGGTGTCTTCTCCCCTTCCTCCTCCACTGCTGTGCTGAGACAGGCACAGAGAGCACAGTGCTGAGCGGACATGCCTGAGGGGTGTCTTCCTCACTCTTTTTAGCTCAGCCTTATACCCCTGGGCTTGTACCTCCCAAATAAATGGAATAGGAACTTAATCTTTACATAAGGCTCTGCTTTCAGAGGATCATGCAAACAGTCTGTAAAATAACTTTTTTCCCATTCTATAGTCCTCCCTATAACCCCCAAAATCTATACACACAAGCTTCGTTCCCATTTTTCCTTCTTGCTGTCAATATTTTTCTTTCCCTTCTTTCCTTTCCCCTGTCCCCAACCCCCAAATTCCCTTCCCCTTTGGTTTACTTTTTTCCAGTGGAGTCTTAAATTAGATGATTTTATTCCAACCTTT
>PVIC010016054.1:0-34405 GCA_004025085.1 Thryonomys swinderianus | reverse complement strand
TCTCACTCCTGACACATCATGGTAGGTATTTGAGCAGAACAATCACATCATGTTTGTTACCATAATACAATAAATGCCAATATCAGTATTAAACACAGTAAATAAGATAAAAAGGTTTGTTAGATTCTATACTGGATACTTTGAGCTTATGAGTTACCTCTATGTCTGACTCCTCACTGCACAGCTCCGGGATACAGTGCGCTGGTGGGCGGCCTTCAGTCCACTGGAAATGGACTGCACCCTGCAGCCGGGTCTGCGTGCTGCTCCCTCAGTCCACCGGAAGCAAGGCACGGCGGCTCCGCATCCGCTGGGTCCGGTCTGCCCGATGCTGGTTCCCCAGTCCGCCGGAAAACAGGGCACGGCGGGGCCGCAGCTGTTGGGTCCAGTCCACCCGCCGCCAGTTCCCGAATCTGCAGGAATCACGGCAGGGCGGGCCCGGAGCTGTTGGGTCTGGTCCGCCTGCTGCTCGTTCCCCAGTCTGCTGGAAGCACGGCACGGCGGGTCCGGAGCTGCTGGGTCCAGTCTGCCTGCCGCTCGTTCCCCAGTCGAATAAATTTTAATTTATATGTATGTTATGTGTGTTTCTAAATCCAGTTTTAAGTTATCTTAGTATTTTCTGAATAATTTTGGGTGTTTCTCTTATTTAGTGACATTGTTGTGTTAATTTTCTTGCCAGAATTCTAGATTATATCTTTTGCATTTCAAATACCTGTTCTATGGTTATATAAATATATATAATTTTTAAGACTTCTATCTTCAAAAGTTCTTGGCATAATTACTCTTTTTTAAAAGAGAAAGGTCCTTTTTAGTAATTTTTTTTTTTTTTTGAGATAGGGTCTAACTTTGTAGTTCAGGCTGGCCCTGAGTTCACTATGTAGCCCAGGCAAGCCTTAAACTCAGCAATCCTCCTGCCTCTGCCTCCGAAGTGCTGGGATTACAGGCGTGAGCCACCATGCTGGGCCCTGTGCTATGTGGTATTGATTGGTAGTGGGCATGAGTCACCACACCCAACATTTTATGTGGTTACTGGGATTCAACTCAGGACCTTGTGTTTGCGAGGCAGTGCTGGAACCACTGAGCTAAATCTCTGGCCCCTTTCTAGTAATTTTTATTAAATTTCTCTGGTTTTCTATAAATATAGCTACAGAAGTTTATTCCTTGAGCCTTCTTTGTAAAACTTTTCATCTTTTAATGTTATGTTTTTGTGCTTTCAAATGCAAAGTTTTGTTTAAAGCAACATACAGTTTTATAGCCATAATAAAATTTTTATTTTTTACTGGAAATATTTTATTGTCCATATTTAGGGTATATAATGTGATCTTTTGCTATATCTATACTTACATTGAAATGATCATCAAAACAAATCATATTCATATAACATCACCTAGTTACCTCTTTGTATGTATGAAGGGACATCTAAAACATGATAGGAACCTGTGGGACATATGTTATTTTTTTCTTTTGGGACAAAAGATGTTAATGTATGAGTTGCTTCTTCTAAACTAAAACCTCAATTTTCAGATTTCCAGTATTGACATTTTGCAATAAATATGTGGGGTTTGTGCTGCAGTGTGACATTTGGTCTCTTAAAGATTCACTATGACTAACCTAAAATGTACTCTTAATAAATTTCCTATATACAGTACATAATCTTCACGAGGTACATTAAATATCCAGATCCATTCTTGCAGCATACTTACAACTTTGTACACTTTCTTCCTCATCACCCCTTCTCATCCTGCTCCGCCTCTGGTAACCATCATTGTATTTTCTCCTTGTGTATATTTGACCTTTTTAAAAGACTACACAGGTAAGGGACACTATGCAATATTTTTCTTTCTGTGTCTGACCTGTTTTACTTAGAATAATGTACTCTAGTTTTGTCTGGTTTTGTATCAATTGTAATATTTAGCCCATTTACACTTAACACATTGAGTGATACGTTTAGATTTGAAATCTGTATTTTGTGTTTTGTTTTGCTTTTATTCTATATATTTTAGATTCATGATCTTTTCTTGCCTTTGTTTTAAATAGAAGAAAACTTGATGATACAGAGGCATTGTGAACCTTTTTTCAAATAGTTGTTTCCCAAAGGCCATAAACTGATACTTCTTTGAAATAATATTTAGTTACACTATTTCAGATAAAATGAGGAAAATATTGCTTATGCACATGTACATATAGAGAACACCCCTCACAATGGTGGAGACCTTCAATAGAATATTCTTCAACAGAATACCATCAACAGAACATTCTCCAACAGAATACCCCCTTCATAATGAAGGGTACCTTCAACAGAATATTCACAGGAAACCGGCATGTAGAAGTTTATTTTTCTTTGAGAGTGTAAGATTAGTGGATTTAATGACATTATCTGTTAGATTTACTCTCTGATTTATTTTGCAGCACACAGCATAGTACTTTTAGAAATGAATTGCTGATTGAATGGATGAATAAATTAACTGAGTGTAGTTAAGGTGTTTTCCAAAGAATAATGCAATGGACTCAGAAGTCTTTATTTATTTATTTATAGATCTTTTTGGTTAACCGGGGATTGAACTCAGGCCCTTGTGCATCCAAGGTTGGTACAGTACCACTTGAGCTAAATCCTCAGCCCCAGAAGTCTTTATTTTAAGATATTTTCCTGGTATTTTAAAAGAAAAACTTAGAGGACTTACTAGACATTTCTGTATTTCAGTTTATTCATCATTGGATCATAGTGAAGACTTGATAATGTAAAGGTTGTCTAATTATTTTGAAACTGGAAATTTGTAAGTTCATATATGTAGAAGTACTAATTATAAGGCATTTTATTTATCCATACTTATATATGTTGTCCAAGTATTAAAAATAATTTTAGAAATCTGCTTTCTCTTAAATGTTGAATTATACATAAATATTTATTTATCAGGTTATTAACATCTAAAAAGGACCATTAGTGCTGCTTTTTATCGTTTTCAGGAATATTATTAAGCATTAGAACTTATAATATGCTTTTAATTTATATTCCTTTTTTACTCATACCAACTCTGTTAGGTGGAGAACTGTGTGCTTAGTAGAGCCATGTTACTTGAATTCAAGTACCAATTGTATCTTTTACTTCCTTCCTTGCGTGTAACTTTAGATGAGTCATTTTATTTCTCTGTGTCTTCACTGTCAAGCATGTACAATGGGAAAAATACTAGCACCTACCTCATAGGGATTGTTATGAGACTCAAATAGTTTTGTACACTTAGCAAGACAGTCTGGTAAGAAACTGTGTCATATTAGTATGCTCAGAACTGCTAATTTTGTACTATAATTAACATTACAGTAACTATATTAATTAAAATTAATGTTAGACTTATTTAATATAAGGATATATATTCATATCTCAGTTGATAGGATCTTGACAAAACAGAGATTGGAAATTAAATGAATTTACTAAGGTCACTCAGTAAGTGGCAAAACTAAAATTAATTTTAAGTGTTCTAACTCTGTATTTAGTATCACTGTAAAATTATTCTGCCTTCCACAGCCGAAGCCTTTGTAAATTTTGGATTAGTAGTTGAAAAATAATTGGGGAATATCATTGGGGATTCTGAATCCAACTGAAAGAAAAATTGCAATGAAGCTCTTTGATCCTCATTTGTACTTTAATATAAATGAAAATTTTTCAACTGTAAAAGTAATGTATCACTCTCAGCAGTACAGTACTAACATTCTTTTAAGGTAACTTAATTCTGTTGAAGAAAATATAAGTTAAACTTCATGCTTGTAACTTTATAAGTTAAACTTCATGCTTGTAACTTTGCCATTATTATTTTTTTAATTGAATTCTTTATTGGTATATTTTATATACAGCTCACAATCACACTCAATATTGGAGAATTTATACCAGTATATGACACGATTCAATTCCCATTTTACCCATATCCCTACCTACCCCCATAACCCTTCACCCCTTATATACATGTTCTTTCTTTTTCCTTTCAAATCATATTTATTCCTTCCCCTTATTACTTTCCCCTATCACATTCCCTTTGAATATTATGTAGTAGCTACTTCTAATTTTTGTTTAAAACTTTAATGTACATATTCTTTAAAATCTGATAGGATTTTGGAATATAACTAGAACAGTACCAGCTACATAGGCCTGCCATGAGACTCAAACAAGATCCAGAGTATTAGAGTTCATCTGTTCACTACAAAGCTTAATGTATGGAGATATTATCATCCTCATTATTCTAACTATGGAGCAGAAAATTGTGATTCTGCTCTTAGCTTACTGGCGTTTATTACAGGTCCATATAGCATTCTAATCTATCAAAGACAGTTGTTGCACAAAAGGGTCAGGGTTATACCAGGCTACTTGCACCACAACCTAGACTAACTGGAATCCTGGAGTGATTTAGAGATGGCAGCCTTACAGACTGAGTACTGAACCTATTACTATTGTCTGATGATGAATGCCAGTAGCATAATTCACAATAGTTAAAGGTAATGTACTACTAAGCTTCAAGCAGTTCTATTAAAACAGAATTTTTTTTTTTTTAACAGGTAACCTTGGCCGGGTGGACCAGGTCTCTGAGTTTGAGTATGATCTGTTCATTAGGCCGGATACCTGTAATCCACGTTTCAGAGTTTGGTTCAACTTCACTGTTGAAAATGTGAAAGAATCACAGGTGAGAGAAATAGTGGCTACCATTGTGCAGTTTGGGTAAGAAGAGTATCCTTCTTTTCTTTAATAATTATCAAAATAGTGTCTATATTGGTATATATTCTTGCAAGTCTATAGCAACGATAGAATTTTGTTTCAAGAGATACCGAAAAATAGGTAAGACATGCTGACTATTATTGATCTTAATTAAATGTTTTGTTTTGTTAATCCAATGTTTTGTTTAAAAATAAGATATTCTTTACTGATGTAACCATTGGCATGATGTGCTAGGTTTCCCCAAAGGACACTATGAAGAGACACTAGAAGTGAGTTATTATGTTTACCTAGGATACTGTTCTCTGTATCTCTTCCTTGTAAAGACTCATGACAGGCATTTCTGAGAGGCCTCAGTTTTAGAAGCTTTTCTTCTCCTGTAATCGTATTTTTAAGACAAAATGGTTGTAAAACAAATAACTGCTTGGGGCTGGAGATTTAGCTCAGTGGTTCCTGTGCCTGCCTCGCAAGTGCAAGGTCCTGAGTTGGATCCCCGGTAACCACATACATTGCTGGGCATGGAGACCCACCACAATCAATAGCACATACCACAGTGCCGGGTGTGGTGGCTCACGCCTGTAATCCCAGCACTCGGGAGGCAGAGACAGGAGGATTGCTGAGTTCGAGGTTTGCCTGGGCTACACAGTGAGCTCAGAGCCAGCCTGAACTACAAAGCGAGACCCTGTCTCAAAATCAAAACAAAACAAAACAAAACAAAACAAAAACTGCTTATATTTTCTCTTTGTTTTGGTTGCTGGGAAACTGTTTATTTTACACTTCTCTTTGGTGACTCTGGATAATTTTTTTGATTGTGTTTCTATGTACTAGGATTACAAGAATTGTAAATATCTTAATTTGCCTTTAGCCCTGATTTCAAGTCCATCTACTTTTTTATAATCATTTTCAAATCTTACTTTACAGGAAATACTATTTTTTTTTTTTTTTTTTGAGACAGGGTCTGGCTTTGTAGTTCAGGTTGGCCCTGAGCTCACTATGTAGCCCAGGCAAGCCTTGAACTCAGCAATCCTCCTGTCTCTGCTTCCCGTGTGCTGGGAGTATAGGTGTGAGCCACCACGCCCGGCACTGTGGTATGTGGTGTTGATTGCTGGTGGGTGTGAGTCTCCACGCCCAGCATTCTATGTGGTCACGGGATTGAACTCAGGACCTTGCACTTGCGAGGCAGGCACTGGAACCACTGAGCTAAATCTCCAGCCCAGGAAATACTATCGATGAATAAACATTGGTGAAAGTGTTAGCCTAGAAAGTCAGTTACCCCTCTGTTCTGTTGAAACAGCTGATCATTGAAGACTATGTGCAAACTTAAACACACCTTAATTTTATGATTTTTTTTTTTTTTTGCTTTTTGGAGACAGGGTCTCGCTTTGTAGTTCAGGCTGGCCCTGAGCTCACTATGGTGCCCAGGCAAGCCGCCGCGAACTCAGCAATCCTCCTGTCTCTGCCTCCGGAGTGCTAGGATGACAGGCGTGAGCCACCACGTCCTGCATTGTGGTATGTGGTGTTGATTGTTGGTGGGCGTGTCTCCACGCCTAGCATTATATGTGGTTACTGGGGATCAAACTCAGGTCCTTGCGCTTGCGAAGCCAGCGCCGGAACCATTGAGCTAACCCTCCGGCCCCTGTGATTATTTTAAGTAGATGAAAGATAGCCTTTTAAATCCAACATCTACCCTCTTCTTTCTGACATGTGGGGAAAGAGTGAGAGGTTTATTCCCACTCTTAACCATAGGGTAACTGTTTTACCTAGTTACTTGGTTCTTTTACCCTCAGTTGAATTTTAAATCCTGTGTTAGGTACTGTCCCTGGCATTAAGGTTTCTGAGTATTTCTCTACACAGTGCCATTCTTCTCATTCTGGTTTCAGCAAAAGAGGCAAAGTACAACCACTTCACAGTATCACCAGTTTCCTTAATTCTCTACAATACAACTGACATGTGACTGGAAGCATGCAATGATTATGGAAGTTTCTGGGGTTACTGCAATAAATCATAAGTGGGAGAGATCTCTGAATTGTTCATTAAATAAGACTTGCCTTGTAATTTTAGGACTGGGAGAGAAAAAAAAAGACTTAAAATCCACATCAACTTTAGTTGTAGTAGACAACTTTAGTTCTACTTTTACTTCTTGGTTTTACTTATTCTGCCATCACAATTTTTCACAGTAATAAAATCATATTCCTTCTTACTACTGACCTTAGGAGAAGCCAAATTTTATTTGTATGAATTTGCCTGAACTTATGATTTCCCTTCCTATTCCACAAAATATCAGTAATTTTCAAAATATATTTTCCAGTGTTTATGTCTGGGGAATGAGGCTTTAGCCACATGTACTGGACTGATTGCAAATTTGGGACTCCTCTAAGAGTCTATCTGTCATGAGGTAAACATATACCTTCTCATTTCTCTGTCAGTGTTCTTGTGTCATGTCAGTAATTTATAGTTGTCACATGCACATACTTCTGTCATTTATATTTAAATGGATGTACCTTCAGGACATACTCATAAGTAAAATAAATAGGTCATCGATCTGCAGATATCATCTTTTTTCTCTGGTATGAGAAACTGAAGATGTAAATGAGCTCTAGAATATATGGCAGATATTGTGAAATAGAAAATATTCAGGGGGAAATGGTGTGTAGAGTTAGGTAACAAGGGGAAGAAAAAGTATGATGGTAATAAAAAGTATGATGGTAAAAACGCTTATGTATATAGGGGTGGGGGCTGTAAGATGGGTGGGGAATAGGAAAAATGAGAAATAAATTGTGTCATACTGCTACAAATTCTCAATATTGTATATGAACATGATGTGTATATATAATGTTCCAGTAAGGATTCAAATTAAGAAAACAATAATTCTGAAGAAGTATAGTTAAATAACATGAAAAAAAAGAAACATTTCTTGAAAGCAGTATAATTTGGCAGAATTTCTGAATTCATAAAAATATTAATTTTCTTCTATTTGCATAGTTTATATATATTTTTAGCTGTCTACTGTATCCAGGAATCCATTATGCTTAGAAATGAGGTCGATTACTTTTCAAATAACAGAATCATGTATACTCATTATGTCATTTGCCAAATAAAAACTTAGAAGTAGCTGTTCTTTAATTTAGGGTTATGCTAATTCCTGGCCTGTTTTTTCTTTTCTGTTTTTTTTTTTTGGCGTCATTTTTCATTTACTTTAGTCTCTATAAATATTGTCTTTAGATAACTTATAAGGAGGGCAATAAAGTTCAGGTACTCAGAGAATTGAAAATGTGTTCCTTCAGCTACACTACATGATACAGTCTTTTGCACAAATTTCTTGTGGTTTCAAAACTTTTTTATTTACTCTTCTAAATTTACTGTCCTAAAAGTTATTTACATAGATCATCTTTTTATTATTTAAAATATACAACTACAATGTTAAAATTTGCATAATTTATGTTAAAACTATGCAGCCTTTATGGAAGTCTTATCTGTCAATTAAACAATCAAGTAACATGACGTAGGAGTCATCTCAGAGTTAGATATGTTTTTGGATGCTTACTTTTAAAGTTGGTAGAATTAATATTTTCTTTGTCTTTCTGAGGTCTGTCTACATATCCAGTGCTATCCTACTGTTACACTTGGACATCACAATATGTTTATCTGGTATGCTAGAGCCTGGGCCTGCTGCTTTATCAGCCTGTTTCTGTGGGCCCTAGCTTCATCAACTGTAATCACATTAAACAGTTACAGAAATCTTTTTCAACAAGGTATAAAGATCTGCTAGAAAGATACAATATATATTCCTAGTTCACAGGATATTTGTTTTCATGGTTGTGTACATGAAAGAGAATGGTTTTACTAATAATTTGACTTTTGAGGTCTCTTTTTATGATGTCTCTTCCAGTAATCTTCCTCTCTCAAGTTCCATTAAAATGAGAGCTACATAACTGTAATTACTCAGTAACCTTATTTAGGGGTTGGTACCAGAGACAAAAAATATTTGTTATCATATTCTGACTATTAGCTGAATGTTAAACAATTGTTGCACAGGTATAGCTTTGTGGTTATTTTCCTTGATGCTTTTAGGAAGTAATCAAAACTTAGAATTATGGTGTTGTATTCCAGGACTAATATGTTAGTTCCCTAAAAAGTAGTTGTTAAAGAGTAAATTTGTAAGAGTTGATGAAAATTAAACGCCCCAATGGCTTCATAAAAGAGTAATTTTCTCTCTGAAAAGCTAGTATTAAATATTCCTTTGTAGAAATTTATTATCACTGCAACCATAGCATTGTGTGATATGAAAGCAAGTCTTTCTATTTTAAATACTCATGATAAAACTTTACCATAAGCAGAGATAAGTTGATATGCTTAGACTATTTAAACAGCTATTTTCCTTTATATTCTTTCTATAGTTTTGAATTTATCTTTCCCCTTCTGGCGCATGAAAATAACCAGTGCTCAATGTAGTATATAGAGGATCTGTATTCCAGTAGTCACTGTTAGAAATTTTCACTATATAAACTTGGGGAAATACAGATAAAATATTGAGAGCAGGAAACAGCGACAAAAACAACAACCTCAAAATCATAAGCCTCATACTTAGAATTACTATGGATTTTTTACACATTTACTTTAAGTTTGTTTTCTATTTTTGAAGTAGATTATTTTCTGTGTTCAGAGATTATTGTCTTAATCCATTTCTTACTGCCTCTTAAATGTCATCCAAACAAAATTTTAAAAACCAATAGCTAAAATTTAGTACCTAATCACACTAATACACATACAAATCTAGAATTACAAAGAAACTTCTTTAATAGGGATTTTTTTCCCCAAGAATCAAGATGAATCATCAAAGTGGTCAAATTTTAAAAGCATTCACTGTAAAAAATTTCATGTATATAGAAGGTGGGAGGTTGTAGGGATATCAGCAGAAAGGGGAAAACTGAGAATTAACATGTGTCATGTACTGATACAAAATCTCAATGTTGATTATGATCATAATGTATATATAAAATGTACCAATAAAATCAATTTAAATTTCACTTTTAAATCCAATAAGAAAAGGATGATCTTATCAATATATAGATTCACATTTAAATGGAGATATTAATACAGCATGAGAAAAAAAGAAATCACTAAGAATGAGTAGAAAGAAGTATAGGTGTAATCATTTGCAGTTGCATGATTTTCTTAAAAATCAAAAACAGTCAATAGGCAAACTATCAGAACTAAGAAGGAATTCAGCAGGGTTAAAGAATATAGTATCAATACGTATATTATGATGTGAACTTTGTCCCCAAAATCAATATGTTGTAATGTCATCTTCACAAGTGATAGTTTTAGGATATGGGGCTTTTGGAAGGTAATAAAATCACTGGACAGGGCCCTCCTAAAGATGTAGCCCATTAAAGAGCCGCAAGAGGCTGCTTTTCTTTTTTTAATCCTTTTGGAACATAGTGAGAGTTGTCCTGTGTGAAATAGGAAACAGACTATTACCTGATTGGAAATCTTCCTGTTCCTTGATTTTGTTATTTCCTAACTTTCAATATTATGAGAAATAAATGTTTGTTGATTGCTACCTTATAATTACATTTTATTATGGCACAGTGAACAATTAACACAATGTGTAATTTAATAATTATTTCCTTACATCAGCACAATGAACAATAATAAACAGTATAATATGAGAGAAAAATTCCACATAGCATGGAAGTCAAAACAGTTAATATGGGCTGGAGATTTAGCTCAGTGGCGCCTGCCTCGCAAGCGCAAGGTCCTGAGTTAGATCCCTGGTAACCACATACAGTGCTGGGCGTGGTGACTCATGCTCACCAACAATCAATACTACATACCACAGTGCAGGGTATGATGGTTTATGCCTGTAATTGCAGCACTCAGGAGGCAGAGACAGGAGGATTGCTGAGTTCAAGGCTTGCCTGGGCTTACATAGTGAGGTCAGGACCAGCCTGATTTACAAAGCAAGATCTTGTTTCAACAAAACAAAACAAACCAGTCAACATACCTCAGAGTAACAGGGATGTGACCTATATGGAAAAAAGCATCAAATATTGTTTGTGGGATATAATAATCATGATAGAAAAAATGATTGTATTTAGGGAATTTGCATTCTAGGTGTGTGGTTGGGAATGAGAAAATAAGTAAAGTATAAATAAGTCAAGTAGTATATTACAATGTACTAATTGCTATGTAAAAAAGAGAAGAAAATGAAAGGAGTGTAGAGGGGAACAAACCGAATACTTGTGATGGTAGGTCTCGTTGAAAAGGCTCGTGATCAAAGACCAGCAAGATAAAGGACTTTTTAATACAACCATTTAGTAGAAACTTCCTGCAGGGAAGAATAGTCATTGCCCAATGGCCTGCATCTCCAGTTGGGAATATTCCAAGCTTTGTGGAAACAGAAGCCAATGTTATTAGAACTGAGTAAGGCAGAAAGCAGTAGAAAATAAGTTCAAAAAACTAAGTATGTTGGGCCGGAGGGTTAGCTCAGTGGTTCCAGCGCCTGCCTCACAAGCGCAAGGTCCTGAGTTCAATCCCCGGTAACCACATATAATGCTGGGCGTGGAGACACGCCCACCAACAATCCACACTGCATACCACAATGCTGGGAGTGGTGGCTCATGCCTGTCATCCCAGCACTTGGGAGGCAGAGACAGGAGGATTGCTGAGTTCGTGGTGGCTTGCCTGGGCACCATAGTGAGCTCAGGGCCAGCCTGAACTACAAAGCGAGACCCTGTCTCAAAAAGCAAAAAAAAAAAAAAACAAAAAACAAAAAACTAAGTATGTGATAGAGCAGACATGAGTGTGAATTACAGTGATGATTTTATTGTATCTGGTTTGCTATGTAGAGACATTGTCTTTTATTCTGAGATACAGAAAAAATTAAGTTTTTCATACACTGTGTCATAAAATTACTTTGGTTTCATGGTTGAGGGCAAAATCTAAGGATAATAAAGCCCAAAGTTAGTAACAGGAAAACAGCAGTTAGGAGACTTTTACAGTAATCTAAGAGAGATGATAGTAGTTTGAACTATTTTGATAGCAGTTTAAGTGGTGAGAAGTGGTTAAGGATACAGACAAGGGAATTCTTGATATATTTTATATAGATACATAATTAAAAAAGCAGTTAAAGTTGATGGTAGGCTTTTGACATACAGAGTGTAGAGCTTATTTTCAGCATTTGTTATCAACTGAAATAATATTCTTAAAGTAACATGGAAATATAATATTGTACAGGAAAATGAGCCACATTTACATTTATTAAATTATATCAATAAATAATATTATTAAATTATAAATTAAGAAAAAGTCACTCATTGTGGTTATGTAGTTAGGTGAAAGGCAAGACTGTAGCCACCAATGACAAACCTACATTCTTCTAGTGTTCTGCTCTCTTCTTGTCATTCAACTTTCTTATTCATGTGCTGCATCTTAAAAATGTGTATTTTTCTTTTAGATGAAATATGTGAGGTTCAGAATGATGGAGTGATTGACTCAAGATCTTACATCTAGTTTATGGCATAGCTGACCTTAGTTCCAATCCTCTTACTTTTCATGCTAGTTACTTTGTTGAATATATAGGCCTTTTTTCATACTTTTATTTCATAAGTAATATAGTGTAGGGACCTCGCTAGTCTTTACCTGGTAATGTGTCATATATAGATTTTGGCAAACACTTTTGACTTTAAAAATTAGTATATCAAACCCAATTTTATTCCAGTTTTTTTCTTGTTTCACTAATTCTGTTGTTATAGTGAATTATAATACAAGGAGAGTACAGGATAATTGCAGTTGGACTTGATAACCTATTATAACTTAGTCAAGTACCGAATTCCACTAAATAAGGAAAGAAGAAAATTGAAATCAAAGAAGCTGAGCTACTTTCTCTCACTAAATTTATCTGAGTATGTAATGAATGCTTAGGCTGAAAATGTAAGAAAGAATAGAATTAAAGAGTACTAAATTTAAATTCAAACTTAGCTACTTTCTAGTTGTTGACTTTCAGTTGTCTACTTAACCTGGGTTTGTTTGCATATGAAGTAATACTGGTTGAAATCACAGTTTTTTAAAATGAATGAATAATTACATTATTAAATCTGAAATCGAATTAATGATCATGTAGCAAAATGCTATGTTGCATAACTTCAGAAGTTATTGAATTGACTCAACGTTATTAAACACCTAATATTTGTAAGACACTGAAAATATAATGGAACCCAAAAGAGATGTCCCTATGATAAAAGTTTAGTGAGGAAAAAATGATAAGCTGATAAATTTTGGTGGTAAATCTTATTTCTAAACAAAATTAGTATTTTTGATAGGTAGTAACATTGAACCTTATATGCATAGTCAGTCAGGCTCAAATGATTCCATATCAACCAGAAAACATTGTTGAAATACATACTATTGAATAAATAGTGATAAAAATGGAGTGTGTGCCGGAGCCAGCCGGACAAAACAGAGGGGTCATGAAGTCGAGGGGTGCGGATTAAGAAAAGAGAAGAAGCCTGTAATCCCAGCACTTGGGAGGCAGAGCCAGGAGGATTGCTGAGTTTGAGGCTTTCCTGGGCTACATAGTGAGCTCAGGGCCAGCCTGAACTATAAAGCGAGACCCTTTCTCAAAAAAGAAAAAAAAAAAAAAAGAAAAAAAAAAGAAAAGAAAAGACAGGCAAATGGGCGCGGGAGGACCTCTCAGTCAATACTGAGCAGGCATTTATTGAGCAGGTTGTATTTATACTTTTGCAGAGGGCCAACATGGCCTCAAAAATGGTTACATTTTATCTTATAGGGGAAGAAAAACAGGAACAAAGCACCTGGGAAATCAGCACACAAACAGGAGAAGGATGTCAACTAGCACACACTTAATTAACTCTATTAGAGTTTTGTCCTAACCTCCACAGGAACAGGAAGGAAAACAACATGTTGCCAACTTGAGGAACAGTGGTCAGGGGGCCAAGTCAGAGGTTGTTTACCTTCCCAGTCAGGCATCCCAATGCAGCGATCCAGAGGTCGCAGATCATCTTGGGAGCGGGGCAGCACTGTTTGGTATAGTGCAGATCTCGCAACTGCTAGTTGGTGCAGCACCCAGTACAGATCTACAGGCCTGAAAAGAGTCTCCTCTACCAGGGTCGGCTTCCCACAAGTGTGGCTACAGAGAGTAGTTTTATTTATTCATTAAACATGTTTAGATTTGCTGTCAATCAAGGTGCTGCATGTCATGGTCTCTGTCCTCATAGAGCCTACATTCTAGCGGTGAGAATGAATCAAGTACATAAAACACTATAAACCAATATGTAAAGTCATAGGTTTAGTATTAGGAGTATAACTACTTTGAAAGCTTAACATTTCTAATTTGTTCAGGTGTCAGGGAATAGAAAATGGAAGGCTTCAAAGGGAACATAATGCTTTATTCTAACTATACAGTTATAAGAAAAACTAATCTTAGTCAATCAAGTATCATAAACCGTTATAATAGCCAAAAGCTTCAGTTTAATAGTAAAATCAGTGATAAAAATACAGTTAAATCACGCCATGCTATCTCTTTATGTAAAGCAGAATAAATCTTTGTACTTATGTTAAGATACTAAATTGACCTCAGAACAGAGTAATTATGTTTCAACCTTCATCGTGCTGTAGCAGCATCACAAAGTCATGTGACATGACGTAGTTGTTTATAAGGAAAAGTAACATCAGCTCACATTGAAGGATTCCAGGGTGGATTTTTTTTTCATCTTTGTGTGTGGTGTCTAACAGTTAAACAATTTTTTAAAAAGACCCAAATTTAGACTGAAAACTTATTGTGATATAAACTTATAAATATTGCTGTTGCAATATAAATAAAACACAGATGTAGAAAGTGAAAAAGATCTTATGCAAATGAAACTTTGGGTACTAGAAACAGAACATCTTAAGCTAGAGGATTCTTAAAGTTATGGATTCTTGGCTGATCTGCTGCCAAAGGAATGAGAGATTGATATTTAAATTTTATGCAAAGTTTCATGGCTAGCCTAAGCATTGCTTTGGCAGAACAAAAGCAATAAAATCTTAAGGAAAAGGCACTGAAACTTTTATGGACTTTGATTTGCTGAATGTATGAGAAAATCTTTGGAGTCTAACCAGCTGTACAATTAGAGGGTTTTATTATGCTTCCTTATGAATCTGCAATGGCTGAAACTGCTTAGAGCCTGCCCTACTTTTGTATTTACTTTTGCATCTCACCTAGCTTATAGCATTTGTGTAGTGTGACAGACTAAGCACTTAAGACTCCTTAGTCTTCAATAGTGAAGAACAATTTTCCTGAAGTTTGCATCCTCTTCTTGTAGTCTTTATTTTATTACATGATCCAACAATGTATACTTAATCACCCAAAAATTTGAGATTCATTCTTAATGAATCATCCATTGTTCATGTTGTCTCTTCTGTCTGGAAACCCTCTATCTCTTCTTTTAACTTCCCTGCCTTCACTAACCCCATAGGCTTTGTATAAGTCTCTATTCTGGAAAGTTCCTCCTAACTTCCAGCTTGTGCTCTCACACTTGCAATTTCTGGTCTTAATATGGTGTTGTTTTCAAATGATTGTTGTAATCCATGGCTGATAGGTCATTCTTTATTCCCATATTTTTAACTACTTTGTATCATAGACCAGGTCTTGGTGACATCTTACTCAGATTTCTATGAGTTGAAGTTTATTGTTAGGTTTAAATGAGCTAGTGCTAGGATAAAATAAGCGTGTGCTATTACTACTTAACATTATTTTGGTTTCCTCACGACTCAATATGATGCTTTTATGTGTTTTTATGGGTTTTTTGTCTATCTGTACCTATGATAATTAGTTTTATAAAGACTTACTCATTTCTAAATAAATGAATCTGATGGTGGAGAATATAAAAATTGAGATGTTTATGTACCCGTGCCTATTCCTACAGTGAATGTAATCATCATATACTGCTAAGGTGTACTAATAAAATTAAAAATAAATAAGTAAAAATATTTTGATACAATAAGTCCTTTTGAAATCAAAACTCAACTCATTTGGGATAATAAGGTTTTCTTTCCAAACTGATCTCATTCTCTCAGTAGGGCTTTTTCTATCTGAATTTATGCCTGAACTCAAAACGGATATGTATATTTCTTCTTTTACAATCTAAAATATACACAAGGACATCAAAACTGATGAGGTATGTAGATTAGGGGATGAATTTCAAAATTAGTATTAAAACATGGCACATTATTGAAAATACTGAACAATCACCAGTCTGACTTGGTACAGAGTTTAGAACCTAGTGCAGATGATGTGAGGTGGAAGCTTCCTCTGAGCCACGTGACTGATATGTACCAGCACTGTGCCCTCCCTTCCTCTCTCTCTCTCTCTCTCTCTCTCTTCCTCTTTGGTTGTACTGCTCATCAAACTCAAGCTCTTGTGCTTGCAAGGTAGGTGTGGTGCCCCTGAGCTGAATCCCTGGTACTCTTGCTCTTGTTTTCTTTATTGTTCTTAGTCATCACAACACAGGATGAGATTGTGCTCTCTCTGTTCTGATACTTTATCAACTTTTTAAGGGTAAATTTTATGTCTTTACAGGATAAAGTACATAATTTATGATGCCCAATGAAAAAGGGAAATGCAAGTTTCCTTGTCAGTTATTATGAAGAATGCAAGATGATGAAGTCAAATAGTTAAATATGACTCTTTTAGTGTAGGGCCTTTTTGCAGACACACAAGTGACATACCATTAAAATTCACCATGTCACAGGATTTAGCTCAAGTGGTACCGCGCCTACCTTGTAGGCACAAGGACCTGAGTTCAATCCCCAGTATTGAAAAAAAATAATTCAGTGTCCTAGGATCTACTCATCTGTTTATGTTATGAAGAGTATGTTTGGTGAATGAATGAATAAATGACTAAAAATTTAAGATTTTGAAAATTTTTGATAAAAGGGGACAATTACAATTTAAACTGAGTAAACAAAAAGTAAGCAATTGACCTTTTTCCATTGTAGATAAACCTTGTTAAAAAATAATCATTGCTGAGTCAAAAAACATTGCACTTTATAACATATTGTCTTACTTTCTCATTGCCAGAACAGAATACTGAACACCCATAACTTAAGAAGAGGATTTTTTTTTTGAGACAAGGTCTTGCTTTGCAGTTCAGGCTGGCCCTGAGCTCACTATGTAGCTCAGGCAAGGCTTGAACTCAGCAATCCTTCTGCCTCTGCCTCCCGAGTGCTGGGATTATAGGCTTGAGCCACCAAGCCCGGCACCTGTGGTATGTGGTACTGATTGCCAGTAGGCATGAGTCCCTATGCCCGGTATTGTTGTATGTGGTTACTGGGAAATCAAACCAGAGACCTTGCGCTTGCTAGGCAGGCTCTGGAACCACTGAGCTAAATTTCCAGCCTAAGAAGAGGATCATTATGACACTCAGTTTCAGTTCAGAGTCAGCTAGGTCTCAGGTAGAAACAGAATGGCAGTGGAACATGGCAAAGGAAAAGCAGGAACCAAAAGAGAAGGGCGGTGGAGAATATACTTTTGCACCCCTCACTCCCACTTCTTTTTATTTTTTATTTTTATTTTTGGTGGTATCAGGGATTGAACTTGGGCCCACCTCACCCCCATTTCTTCAACCAGGCCCCACCTTCTATCAGCACTTTCAGCCACAGAACCCATGAATGAATGGATGGATCTGCTGTGAAGTATAGTATCCTCCCTGATCTAAGCACCTTCTTCAAGCCTCAGCCCTGAACATGTGAGACTGCTGAATGACACAATATATCTAAGTCATAAGAATATTTATGTGGTTTTTTTAAACCAAAGAACACAACTTGTCTTTTCAGTTAATAATCACATGGAAATCCTTGATTCCAGAAGTATTTTTCCCCTTACAAATAGTTTATTATACCCATTTTAGTAGATAATGGCTAAAGTAGGAGAAAGCCACTTGCTATTTTGATTTAAATGAAAATATAGCATAATGGTAGGCATAATCTTTTCCCATTACAATATCCAGAAAACTGAAGTTTCTACGTTGAAGAGATATAAATTTTACTCTTTTGCTTTGCAAAACCAAAGTACAATATGAAAGTATTTGTGGCAATAAGAGAAGAAAGGATCTTTCAGAGAAGTTTATGGAGGGGTTATGATAGAGATCAGGCATACTCAATTTCCAATATAGACACACTGTCATCTGGCTTTCTGTTATTAAAGCAGAAATATATGAATTCTTCTCCCAGAAAAATGTAGTAGATACATTTTTCCTTTTCCTCCCATTAGTATAACTAAAACCTTGGACATATATGGAAGAAGCATAAGAAAGTTATAAAATGTTAGAGAAAAGAAGGCAGACCATCTAGGGGCTTGATGAATGAGACAGCGGTGGGGCTAATATTATGTGTATTCATAATACATGTGTATTCAATGTGTATTCAATGTGTATTCAATGTGACAGGAAGTATATTGAAGGAGGATTAATAGCAATGTGTCTTTTATGGCTATACATCTTTAAAATTATTATTTATTTTGGTCACACCATGTGCAATTACTGACTTCTTCAAAATGTCAGTTTCTTAATGTATGCCATTAAATAGTTCTAAATTTGGGATTCTCAACTGGAAAATAGACGATTCTTTGAGAATGCTTTTCAAATCCTATGTTCCTTTTCTCTGTGAAGAGTTCAATATACTTTTTCTGTTCCATTGATATAGTACCGTAGTAAGGAATTATTATGGTTAACTGATAGACCCATACACTGGATAAATGGGTAATTAAGATGGCTGTTTCTGAGCTTTGTGTTTGAAATAAAATGTGGACTTATGGAGCTGACTTGACTCTTATCTTCCTAAATCATTAAATTCAAATGAGCTCTAGAAAGTATGACAGTTTTTGTAGAATGGAAAGTTTCCAAAGGAAACTTGGTGTGGGAATGTAATGAGGGGAAAGAATAAATATGATTCTGAAAGAAAATAAAAGAGCATGTATATAGGGGGTGGGGAGGTGTGGGTGAGTAGGGTATGGGTAAAAATGAGAATTAAATTATGTTGTATATTGGTACAAATTCCCTGATGTTATGTGTGGTTGTGAGATGTATATAAATTGTACCAATAAAGAATTAAAAGAATTTAATTTGAAAGATTCTTTAATAATGATGCCAAAGTGCTAATGAATGATATCAACAAGAAGCCCCCCCCTTTTTAGTATATGTGCTGCCGAAGCGAGCACTCCCCCCCTTTTTTTTCTAGTTCAAATCCCTTGACTAGGTTTCAGCCCACACATCTTTGGATGGTCTACATGAGAGTATTGTATTTCCTGGATGAAAATAATATGACAATCACTGTATTAGTTGGTCTATTGATAACGTCCATTGTCTTGAAACTGACATTTAAATGCATTTTAGTTGTCAATACTTTGTAATTTCATTTTCAGTGTGCTTATCACTTTAAAAAAGCTAACACCCAGGTATTCTAATTTCTTATCTCGATGTAGCTATCATTCAAATGTCAAAAGCTCATTATAAATGTCATAAATACAATTAGTGTTGAGTGAAGAAGATCATGATTTTAACTGTATGTGCAGCACTGTTTTGTAATTTGACATTGTTTGGTTACTGCTTGTCATTTTCTCTGCATCAAGTTATGATTAATCAAGTCCTGCGGTAATACTTCACTATTTTTTTTAAAATTTGAATCTTTATTGATACATTATATATACACACCACGATCACCCTCAACATAGAGAATTTTTACCACTATATGACATGACTTCTCATTTTTTCCCCTTCTCCTACTCACCCTACAACCCCCCACCCCTATATACATAAGCTTTGGTTTTTTTTTCTTTTTCAAAGACTAATCATACCATTTCATGGTAATTTAGTCCCCTCACCTTTTTGGAGAACAGTAGTCTGCCAGTGTAGGTAGTTAAGCTGTTACTAGATAGTGAATTTTCTTTTACTTTGTTATCAGCCTGAAGAAAAACTAAACTAAGAGTATTTAAAATGGGGGAAAAAAAGCTTTTTTTCCCACACTGTTCTCTTGGTCCTGTTTTGTATAAATGGAAATGACAAATATGACTGGATAGTTAGAGAATTTGAGTGAAGAACTGCTTTTGTATTTTTTAATTTGAATGTTTATTGGTACATTATATATACACATCACGATTATGCTCAACATTGAGAACTTGTACCAGTATATGACATGACTTTATCCTCATTTTCCCCTTCCCTACCCACTGTGTAACCCCCCCCCACCCATATGCTTCAAGCTTTGTTTCCTTTTTTTTAACCATCAACTTTTTTCTTGCCCCTCATTACTTACCCCTAAATCCCATTTCCCTTTGAATATTTACTATTTCACAGTAACTATCCTGCATTCTAGGACTCATTTACATCTTAAGTTTCTCATATCAGAGAAAAAAATATGAGAGTTACACATATGTGACCTATTTATTTCAATTATGAGTATGTCCTTAAGGTACATCCATTTGAGTATAAACGACTCAAAATTATCATTTTTATGGCAGATTAATATTCCATTATATATAAAATACAATATTCCATCATATATGTATGATATATATCATATATATATAAATTTTTTTAAAAATTGAATTCTTTATTGGTACATTTTATATACAGCTTACAATCACATTCAACACTGGGGAATTTGTACCAGTGTATATCCATCCATATGATGGTCATTTGGATTGTTTCCAAGATTTGGCTATCACAAACTGAGCTGTGATAAATATGGGTGCACATATGTTGCTGTGATATGAATTTCGTAATTCTTTTGTGTATATCCCCAACAGGGGAATAGCAGGGTCAAATGGGACCTCTAATCCTAGTTTTTTACTTCTGCTTTTGTATTAGACACAATGTAGGAGAGCAGGGGTCATGAAGATTCATACTGGGCTGTTTATAGCAGTAATCCTTAAACATAAGATATGATAAATGTATGCAAATGTATTTTAATTATTCTAACTTTTAAGGCTCAGTTTACCCACTTAAAAACAAAAGAATTGGATGAGAAGATGTCTTAGTACCTTTTAATATTAAGAAGATAAGAAAATAAACCTTTCCCATGTTAATGGTTCTTGTACAGCACTAGTGGGTTTGCTTTATGTTCTACCTATTTAAACTTCAAGAATATTAGAGAGAAATAGTCTTGGGGTATGCACATTCATGGTTTTCTTTTGCATAGCCTGTTTCTGAAAAAATTTTTTCTGTTCTATTTCCATCGGGTGATCATTCAGGTACTCATTTATTATCATTTTGGTACTATCTCAAGATAACCTCCTTTGGGCCCCTGTTCAGGAAAATTAGGTACCATTTCTCCCTAAGTTCATCGGATTTTATACATACTCACATACTGGATCATGATCATTTGTTTATACCTATGCTTTTCCTCACAGAACTGTGAGCTTTCTGCATTTTAGGTAGGGAGTCTTTTATTTGTTATGGTACCTGCAGAACCTCATCAAAATATCAGTACAAACTATGTATTTCATAAATACTTGTTGACTTCTTAAAAACCCTTTTAATTATAGTTAGGGTAATACTTAAGTCATGGCTTACTGCAACCCCTTTGAGTTGTGCTTGGAAGATGATACCTTCAAAATTTAGAAGCTGGTGCAAAGATCATCAAATTCCTATGAATGAAACTAACGTGAACTGGACTGTGTGGGAGAGTAGATGAGCTTTCTTTCTTTCTTTCCTGTAAAATTTTACAGGGTACTAGCTTACATTACTTATTAATTGGAAATGTATATTTTTGTCTTTCTTTGTTAATTTCTAGGTAAAGGCTTATCAATTTTCTTGATGTTTTCATATACAAATTTCATATTTATATATTATTGATTTCCACTCTAATCTTTATTTCTAATTATACTGAGTTTGATTTGTTATTTTTCTAGCTTTCTAAAATAGAAACTTTAATTATTGATATGTTTTTTATTTCTGATAATGCTATAAATTTAAGAACTGCATTAGCTACATCCCATTTTACTTTTGTCCTTGGTCTGTTTTTATAAGTCACCTCTGTGTCTACTTTCCTTAGTGGTCAGAAAGTTATTTGTGTAGCATTTGTCTGAAGCTTTACCTTAAAATTTGGGGATTGCTACTTTCATGTTTATATCTGTGTATAGATCTTTATGTAGGCTACTTAATTCCTTCAAATTTCTGTTTTTATATCTGGAAGATAAATGTAATAAGACTTACTTTATAGTAAATAAGTCAAGTAACATATTCATCATACCTAACACAGTATCTGTCTAATATTAGATAGCCAATCAATTTTTACTCTTTTCTTCTATTTTCTGTCATTGTAACTGCTGATGTATATAAATTAGTGAAATGCCATTTATAGTTTGCAGAACACTTATTAAAAAATATTCAAATGAGCAGGAACAACAAAAGGCTAGTTCCTTTCTAATGGATGTTAATATAAAAATAGGGTAACTTTGCTTTAAACTTGTGTTTTGTGCTGAAGTACTCATGTGGATTCGTCCACACGTTGGCATTTGAACTTCTTTTCATCTTGTAAATCAACTGAGGTGAAAATTTTTCAATACATTTGACATGTCATTTAACAGTTTCTAATCAGACCTCAGAGCAAAGTACAAAATAACATATGGATCCCTCATGAGTTGGGCTCTTGATGTCTTTGTACCCTCAGTTGTCCCTGCTTTCACTGGCTATTAATCATACTGTAACTCCTTTACAACCTTTATTGTATGATTATACTGTGTTTACTATTAATCGTACTATAACTTCTTTATTTTTCTGACCATGCCAGGTTGTTTTATTCTTCCATTGCACTTGCTCATATAGCTTTCTCAGTATGTGTTCAAGGACTCCATCTTCATCATTTGACCATTTTCTATTTATTTTCTGTATATATACCCATTTTTAAAGTATACTATATCTAAAGATCATTGCATATCTGTCTTTTCCAGCAGATTGAGAGCTACTTGTGGGCAGGGATAGTATCTTATTTAACGTTTGTTTCTTCACTGCTTTGACTATAGTTTTCTCTCAGAAAGTAGAAAGAGCCAGTCCTGCCATAGAGTTTTGCTACAATAATTTACAAAAGCCCAAATCAATTTTTACTAAATCTGATAAATGCATAGCTGTATCTAGTAAAAGGAATTCTGCCATATTCCTCATGTACTGTGGGATTTATGGTAATAATTTGTATCTTAGAAAGGTTAAGGCTTTAACCTAGAAGTGAGATTCCAGGAGAGAGCATCTGAGTTTCATAGCAGAGCCATTTCAGTGTTTTGCCTCTTATGGTAAACTGTTGACAAGTACAATTACACACAGTAGCTTTTTGTTTAAGGGAAACATTAGGCAGTTACTGGTAGATTCCTAACACACCATGACAGAATGCTATCTGACAGCAAGTAGAGAAGACAGAGTGGATGTGAACCTATTGCTATCAGAATTATATATCAAAAAGCTGGAGCAGAGTTCAATTTATTTCTGTAATAATAAGCAAATCAGAGATTGAATGAACAATTATTTCTACTTTTGCTGCTTCATTTGTGAGAACATTCCAATATATAATCAACTTGTTTGGGCATCTTTTAATAAATAACAGACTGTGCAAATTAAAATTATCTCATTGGAAATAAAATTCAACTATTTCTTAAGTCAGAATGAATATTCTATAGTTTTCTCTAGGAAAGAAAAGATAAAAAATAATATTGTCTTAATGAAGTAAAGTGCTGGTATAAAAGTAAAATTGGGTATGTTTTAGTCTTATTTCTAGTGTATGTTAATTGTGGTATTTAAACCCTTTGTTACTACTTGGAGCTTCAATTTACTCAGCTATATGAACTAGTGCTGATGATAACTATACCATCACTTATCTAGTCAGAGAAGGGAGTTTTACTCTGCAGTGTGCCTAACACAAACTATGTCACTGCAGCCTCACAACACATCAATCACTAATATTATTTAAATTTCACACACAAGGAAATTGATACTCAGAATTCATCTGCTCAAGGTCAATGAGATAGTAAGAGGCAGAATAGGAAAAAAACCCATATATGTTAGATTTTATTCACTCCGCTCCTTTATCACTGATGTTAGTACTCTTTTAGAGAAATATTGAAATAATGTGTTTGAAAGAAGTTTTATTCATATGAAGTTAAAGCATTGTTATTTCTATTTCTAGCTCCTCTTGGTATCACAAAATTGGCATGGAATTGTTTTCTATTAATAAGGAGTCAAGACACTCAAGCTTTTGCACATGTGTGCACATACTTAAAAACTTATCCTGAACCTTTTCTGAATGATAACTTTTTGTCCTACTAGGTCTACTAAGCATAATATTATTTCCTTATAATTGTTCATCTTATTTTTTCCATGCTTCTATTTTTAAGTATTTTATAGATTAACTTATATTTACTAAGAAGAGTAGAAAATGTCCTTGCCTATGTAACTTGTTAAGTGGTTTTTTTTTTTTTTTTGAGAGGGGCTTTCTATGGAGGTCAGGCTGGCTTTAAACTCATTATATAGTCATGCAGGCCTTGAACTTGTAGGAATCTTGCTTTAGCCTTTCGTGTGCTAGGATTATAGGCATGGCCAGCCTCTGTAAAATGTTTTAACCTGCATTTTGTTGTTTTCTCACTATTATCTACTTTTTTAATAGATATAAAATTGGCATCTGCCTGGGAGGAGAGTACTGGAGATAGGACCCCAGGCCTTAGCACTGAGCTACACAGCCCTGCCTTCCCTTCTTTGAATTTTGTATTTTCAGACAGGGTCTTCCTAAGTCATTAACTTTCCCGGGCCCTCCTCTAATTTGGATCCTTTTCCTAGAGCACTGGAATTGTAGTTGTGCACTATCATGTCTGTTGAAATAAATGTTTTTTCATTCTCATCTTACAAACAAGGCAACTAGAGCTTGGTGAGTCATACCTGAGTTCACAATGAATGTTACGGGGAGAGGCCCAGAATCCAGCTCTTTCGGTTAGGCAAGAGAAATAAAAAGCATATGCATAGGAAAAGAAGAAATTACATTACCACTGTTCACAGATGACACAATTATCTAATATGAGACCACAAAAAATTCCACAAGATTCAGAAGTAATAACCAAATTCAGTAATATAACAAGATATAAAATCAATACACAACATTGTAGCATTCTGCTACACCAATAATAAATTCACCCAGAGGGAAATTAGGAAAATAATACCATTTACAATAACATCAAGAAAAATTTAATAGTTAGGCATTATTCTAAACAAGAAACTGAAAGATGTGTGATGAAAATTACAGTATTCTGAAAAAGGAAATTGAAAAGGAAATCAAAAAATGGAAAAGTATTTTCTGCTCTTCAGTAGGCAGAATCAATAGTGTCAAAATGGCCATATTTCCAAAATTGATACACAGATTTAATGCAGTCCCAGTCAAAATATCAACAGAATTCCTCATAGAACTAGACAAAAACAATCCTAAAATTATCATGAAGGAAGAAGAGATCCAAAATAGCAAAAGTAATCCTGTACAATAAAAGCAAAGCTGGAGGCATCACAGTCCTGGATTTCAAGTGGCATTGTTAGCAGATGCTAGTGTACCTAATGGTTCCAAGCTCTTGTCCTGTTCAAAGAATTGGATGGAGATAACTGATGAATGCAGAATTTTTGTTTTGTGAAGATAAACCAAGGAAAATAAAAGAGAAAAGATGTCGTAGAAGCGCAAAGAGACAAAATACACCCTGCATACATAGCATGTCACTGGAAGAATAAAAAGACAGTAGACAGGCCCAGTGGCATCTGTCTTTTATATAGTTTTTCTGAGGACAGGTCCAGGCTGCAGGAACCTGTTTTGTGCTGTGATTTGACAGCACTCCATGACTGGAGGTCATGCCCTGTAGTCTAGTCTACTCTGTAATCGAAAAGTCATAACCTATTGTCCAGTCTCCTGCTTCTCTGCGATTTACATTTCATGCCCTACAGCCTCCTTGAGACGCCCTAATCTCCTGTCTTTCTGCTGTAAGAAGACCCAGCCTGGCTGTGACACCAATAGGCTTGCTACCTGGTTGGAAGAAGGAAGGTTCTCTTTTTTCTTTGGGGGACCTCCAGTCTTCACCTTGACTGTCATCCCCTGGCTTCCATCACAGATACATCAACCTTGCAGTAAATTTTTTCAAGCTCTTGATACAGACTCTCACAAGACAGTGAGCTCCGTGCCTTCGACTTTTGATTGAAGCCTTCAGATCTCTAGCATACAGACAGCCCTTTTGCACATATCCACACAGCAGGCATTGTAAGACTACCTTGTCAATTTTTATATTTTTGTATATTTTGCATTAAATCTGTTTCTCTAGTAAGCACTGACTGATACATTGTACTTGTTATGTAGAATACCTACCCCTTTTAGAAGTTACATAGTGAAATTAGAGACACAGGCAAAATGTATGGATTAATAAATTAATTGAAATCTTTTTACATGGAAATAAAGATTTCCTTGATCTTTTTAAAAGAAAAATACAAAGTACACAGTCTTTGTAAGTATAGTGTTTAATGTATTGATTCTACAGTGGATGCTTGACTTATAAACTCAGTTTTTTCCTGAGGACTCATTGTAACTCAGATTGGTCAACAACCATCAAAGTCTCTCTGATGGGTAATTTTAGGCCACACTTTGTTCCAGGCAGGGCTCAGTGTCCTTAGAGAGACATTGACTCAGGATTTCTCAAGCCCACACTGGAAAGGGCATTGTAATCTTCCTTCCGGACCTCTTTAAGAGTTAAATGTGTATCAGAGACCATCTGGAAGCATATGTGGCTAAGCATTCAGGTCTTAACTCAAGAGTTTATTTGTAGGTTAGAACTAGAATTCTAGTCATAACCCAGTTGTTCATATGTCAGGCTGGTAGTTACTCAAAAGTCCACTGTATCTGTAAGTATATAAAATGCTTACCATGTATAGCACATAATACTAGTTACCTCCTAGATGTTATAAATCTTCCTAAATACTGTGAGTTGAATAGTATTACTTACATTTAACAGATGAAGGAACTAAAGCTTATAAAGGTGAAATAACTTGCCAAGGACCGTACAATTTCCAGAACTGGGCTACAAGCCCAGAACTGTCTGTTTCCAAAACCTGTGTTTGGATTTGGAAAAAAAGTGGGCATTTTGATCCAAGATTTAGTTTCATTGTATCAAAATTCATTTTGTCAAATTTGCAAGGTTCTACAGGGAAGAAGGGTTAATATATGATAAGATTAGTGGTTAATTCTAACACAGAATCTTGAACAAGGTAACATTCCTGCAATTTTTCTGATGTTCTCTTTGTAAATAGACAATATTTCAAATAATAGATTGTATGATTTCTAAAAATATGTTAACCTTAATTTAAAACCATTGTAAATTCACACATTTATAATTCCCTTCTTCTACCTTATACAATGTTTATATTGCCAGTTCATGAAAATATTTAAATCAAAAGTATGTGTTTCTAAATTTACATTTTCATTAGATTAAGTGTTCAGCAGCTAGTTTAATTTTATTTTAAAAATTCCATCATTTCCCTAAGTACTTCTGCATACTGAATGCTGTTTTCTTTGTTTTATATTGGCAACAAATTTTCAGTGAAAATCTTGGTAATCCATGAGTAATATTGTTAACTAAAAGATGTATTATATTTCTGTATGAAACCATGAGATGTGTAGGGAACATTGAATGAGAGCCAAAGATATCAATCTCAAAGAGCATTTGAAGAAAATTATTCTACTCTGCCATTTTTTTTACCATTAACATGTCCTTTGAATCGACCACAAAGAATTGACATCTGTCTTTACCTAATAATATTTTATCTCTGCTTTTTAAATAACAACCAAATAAAGAAATATCATGATGCTGTAGTACTTCTGCAATTAGGAAATTGCAGCAATAGTTTTCCTGTCGTTGTTGAGTAGAATGCACTGTAAATATATATTAAGGCCATTTAAAAGTTATATTCATTTCTGATATTTCTTTGATTTTTTTTACATTTGATCTATTTGTTGTAGTGGGGTGTTAAAGTCCTCCACTTTAATTTGTAGACTTAATTTAATAAGTAGTTTTCAGAGTTACAGCCCTCAGTGAGTTTTCAGGGTGAACTTTCATTTTCAATTTTGGCTACTTTCTTGCACAGGTTGACAGATTTTGTTCATATAGAGAAAAAGATTTGTCTAAATTCAGTCTGTGCCTAGAGACATGATTGGTCTATATCTTTGATTTTGCTTATTGTCCATTTACACGTGATAACTTCTACAGAGACTTGCTGGAAAACTGATGCGCAGTCATTTAGCCTGATTCATTTTGATCTGGTAAGATTTTTTTACTACAGTTCAGATCCTTCACTTCATAATTCTCTCATTCTCTAAATACGGATAAACAAGGATTTTCCCATCTCCATCAATGCCTATGGAAGTTTAAGGATAGGATGGTGCATCATTGTGACTTCTAGGAAAGAGTTTGATTCTATGTAGGATTTGAGGTATAACACGTAATATCTCTCCCTGGAGTTAAAGTTATAACAGACTACAATTTCTGAGCCCAAACCTGACAGAAGTGGAAGGACAATGGAATTTATTTCCTCCTTCTTTTTCAATTATTCTCCATTTCAGGTGCTAAGACATGTTTGGCATATTTCTGTTTCTCTGTTTCACTTTTCTTTCTTCACTTCTGCATTCCTTTTCTGTCTATCTCTGTCTCTTTTTCTCTTCCTCCCTTCCTCTCTCTCTCTCTCTCTCCCTTACTGTCCTCTTCCAACTCCCTGGCAGTGTTTTTGTTTTGTTTTGTGTTGTGTAGTTTTGCACCAGGGATAGAACTCAAGATGTTGTGCTTGCCAGGAAGCCACTGAGCTACATCTCCCACTCTGTTGTGCATCTCTTATTCCATTCTCCTACAGTATAGATCTTTTAAGTAGTGAAGAATTCTCTTCATTTCGGTCAATGTTTCTTTTTGTTACAAGTGCTTCCTCTTGCCTTCTTTATGGTTTTTTAATGTATTTTTGAGGAAATGAGAGGATGAATGGAAGATTGCTATACAGCTGATATTGGAAATACAATTACTCAGTTTCTCACATCTGAGTTTTAAAAATTACATTTAGGTAGAATGGACATGAACTGTCTATTTAAAATGTATGATTTGATGTGTTTACATATATAATACACCCTGATATATATGTACTTTGCAAGATTGTAATTGCGATCAAAATAATGCAAGTAATACCCCTCTCCCCAAATTTATTCATTTTGTTCTATAAATCCTTATGTCCTTCCCCTTAATATCTACCATCCCAGTCTTGGACGATCAGTGACCTATATTCTGACACTATTGGTTAATTTACATTTTACGTATTTTTGTATAAAATAATCATACATTATTGAGCTTTTTGTGCAGCTTCTCTTAGCTTGATTATTTTGAGATTTATCCATGTTACTGTGCATATCAACAATATCTTCTTTATTTCTAAGTAGCTTATATGTTTAGCTGTAGCTCAATAGACATGTGGGTTGTTTCCAGTTTGAGGGCATTAATAAAACTGGCTATTCTGTACAAGTTCCTTGTATATATTTTGATAAACATATAGTGATGGAATAATTCTGTCATATGGTAGACATTTTTATATGTACTGCTTTCCACAATGCTGCTAATATTTTACATTCCTAGGATACATGTTGCATATGGACTGCCTAATATTTGTAAGGTATAATTTTCTTTCATGCACTTATTTTTCATCCATATGTTTCTTAGTGAAGCATGTATTCCAAACCCTCTGAAGATTTTTAATGTGGATTTTTATTTACCTAATAGTACATGTAAAAATTATTCACATAGTTCAGATACAGGCTCCTTATTTGATGTGTAATTTCCAAATACTTTCTTCCCATCTGTGGTTTTTAAATTTCTTTTAATCAATTTTATTTTTATAGCAGTTTTATTGAGATAAAGGCACAAGATTTCCTACATTATCTCATGTTCCAACCAGATTCCTCTGTTCTCTAGATCTCTGACCAGAGTGGTATATGTTTTACAGTTGATCAGCAATCTTGGTAAGCTATCATATCACTCATATCCTGAATTCCATAGTTCACACTTGGTTTTACTTTGTTTCTGTAGGTTCTATGGGTTTAAACAAATGTACAATGACAAGTACCCAGCTGATAGTGTCAGATATAATAGTTTTCTTTTCCAAAATAATCATCTGTATTCTACAGATTACTCCTTTTCTCTGCTAGTCCCTGACAACCACCATCTTCTCACTCTCTAGTTTTGCCTCTTTGAGAACAATAAATAGCTACAATGATCCTTTATTTTAAAGATATGCATGTAAGTCTCTCATTCATGGGTTTTAGAGCTAATATTATGCTGTCTAAGTGTATGATAGTTTTCTTATTCAGTCACCCACTGAAGAACGTTTTGATTGTGTGTAAATTTGGATAATCATAAATAAAGCTGATATAAGCATTTGTGCAGATTTCTTTTTATGCGGACATAAGTTTTGGGCTCCTTTGAGTAAATATCAAAGATCATGATTTTCTTTTGTATCATAAGAATATAATATTTTTGAAAAACAAACTGCCAAACTGTCTTCCAAAGTGAATATGCTGTTTTGCACTGTCACCAGCAGTAAAGAATTTCCATTACCCCACATTCTCTCAGTATTTGATGTTGTCAGTTTTCTCAGATTTTGAGCATTCTAGTAGGTTCATACTGTTATCTCATTGTTTTAATTCCTTACCTGAAAATTAGTCTTCTTGGTGCTCTGAGCTTCTTGGATCTGTGATTTTACACCTGACACAAATTGGGGAATTTTTGAATCATTATTTCACATTTATCCTGTTTCTTTGCTTCCTTTTGGTAATCCTGTTAAATATGTGTTATGCCTTTTGTAGTTGTCTCATAGTCTAGGGATATTTTGTTCTCTTTTATCTCTCATATCTGTCATTTCTGGGGGTTTGGAAAATGTCTGCTGAGATGTCCTTGAACTCAGAGATTATTTTCTCATTCATATCATGGTTATAATAAGGCCATCAAAGGCTCTTTTTATCTCAATTCATCATTTCATCATTTCACTTCTTTCAGTTTATGTTTTAGAATGGTACACTCATCAGTTTTTCTTACATGTTATCCATTCCAACCCTCATGTATTAATCATACAGTAATTCCCTATTATCTGTGGCTTTGCTTTGTATGGTTTCAGTTATCTGCAATCAACTATAGTCAGAAAAATTGAAAATTTCAGAAAGAAACATACATTTTAAATTGTTCTTTAATCTGAGTAGTATTACCTATGGAAATATCCTTCTCTGTCCTATTTAAGACATGAATCATTAATTTTTCAGTATTTCTGTGCTGTATAATCTTACCTGCCCATTAGTAACTTCACCGCAGTTATGGCTATCAGAGTTATTGTTTTCATATCACATTGTAATGTGTTCAAATAATCTTTATTTTCCTTAATAATGATTCCAAAGCACAAAGACAGTGAAGCAAAGGAGGGACCAATGCATAAAATATGGAAGGACAGATTAACTGTGGTACTATGCAAAATAGTGAATATAGGAATATATATAATAATAGAGAATATAGGAAAAAATCAAACTATGCATATGGTTCAGTGTTTGGTACTACATGGAGTTTCAGGCATACTAGAGTTCTTGGAATATGACTCCCTTAGATAAGTGAATACTAGTGTAATTTTAAAAAATTATTGGTCAAAGTGTTTCCAATATTCCTGCAAAAAATAGGAAATATTCAAAGGGAATGTGGTGGGGGAGTGTAATGAGGGGAAAGTATAAATATGATTCAGAAAGAAAAAGAAATAGCATGTATATAAGGGGTGGTGTGTTGTGGATAAGTAGGGATGTGGATAAAAATGAGAATTTTGTGTCATATACTGGTAGAAATTCCCCAATGTTGAGTGTGATTGTGAGCTGTATATAAAATGTACCAATAAAGAATTCAATTAAAAAGAAAAAAGAAAAAAAGATGGGTGCATACCATATAATACCAATTAGCAGCAGTATTTTCACCAGCAACATTAGCATCATCAGCAAAAACAATAGTTAATATCACTAGAAAATTAAATGTTATGTGCAGTGGCCAGATAAGAGGCAATAAATTATAAAACAGGGAAGAAAAGACTTTTTAATGTTTTCCAGAAAATGGAGAACAAAAATGCAACTTAACCACTACTCATCTGACCATATAATCACTGCTAAATAATAAATGTCTTAAGACAAAAAAAGGAAGAAACATGCTGTGTTCTTTATTATTTCAAATGCACTTGTGATAAAAAAAGTGCTTAAAGCATCAAGTAAAAACCTCTACCAGAAGAAATTAGTGTTAACGATGGACATTCAAGTTCCATCTCCTTTGAAATTCTGAAAAAGAAATATTTCAAACTAATCTGATTAAGCTCGCACTTTCTAATTTTAGCAGCCTCACAGCTACAGATAAGATTTTTCTCATTTTGATGATAAAGTTTGAGAATTCCCATATAAACCCCTGAATTATTTAGCAGTACAGTTTCATAATGATCCAACACTACTGTGTTCTGCCCAAAATAACATTGTAATGGTAAAAAATAAAAGGTGAATTTATTAACCCTTTATTCATCCATTATTTAACAGTTTGGTATCCAGAGTTTAATCCTAGTCTGCTTTGCCTTTACTATACAGCAATTTCAGTTGTTTTCATTCATTGACAATAGAAATTATCGCAATAACAAGTGCAATCTGACAACAGGAAAATGAGTTAAGTAAAATGACTGTTATTTGAGCAGCCCTCATGGAATGTTCTGATCACTTTATATATTATCATGTTATATAATCTTAAGCAAGCTTGATAAATATATATTATTTGTGAAATAAGGAAACAAATTCATAGTGGCTTGTCCTAAGTTACTATTAAGTAAGCTTTAGAATCACGGCCAAACCTAGTTTGAGTTATGATTACAAAGCTCTTATCTTTCATTATATTATATTGTTTTAACCAACTAATGAGTTTTTGTCTTGTATGTATCACATTGAAGCAATCTATAGTATAACTAAAACCAAATAGTGTAGCTTTCATATCATCTGCATGGATGTGCAGTGGAGTAGACGGAATAAATTTGAAGTTTCTTAACATCCAATTGTTAATACACTTTCCCTGCTAAAAAACAAGACAGCATTATATAACTAAGTTATGCAAACACAGTATCACAAAAAAGTGTTTTTCAGTTTATTTTAATAAACAATGTTTCTTAGAAGACAGGTTTGAGTTTAGTAGTAAGTACATTGGTCTTGAAGTCACTTATTCTACTGACTGCCTATTTTAAGGCTTCATACTGTCATGTCACTTTACTGGCAGCAGGGTATAAATTACTGAACTTTTTTTTTTATCCTTCAGTAAACTTTATTGGTACATTATATACACAGCTCACAATCACACACAATATTGGGGAATTTGTACCAATATGTGACACAGGTCAATTCTCATTTTTACCCACATCCCTGCCCACCCACCCCCTCCCCATCCCCTATATACATACTCTTTTATTTTTTTCCAAATCATATTTATTCCTTCCCCTCATTATGTTGCCATACCAAATTCCTTTTGGATATTTCCCATTCTCCAAAGACTATCATACATTCTAGAGCTCCTTTACCTCTATAGGTGCTTATATCAAAGAAAAGATCTGGTATTTGCATATCTGTGTTCTATATATTCAATTACTGGTGTGTCCTCCAGCTGTCTCCATTTGCACATAAATGAATGAATCTTGTCATTCTTTATGGCAGAGTAATACTCCATATTTTAAAAAAACCACATCTTCTTTATCCAGTCTCCATTTGATGGGCATTTGGGTTGTTTCCAAGATTGAGCTATCACGAACTGAGCTGCTATGAACAAGGGTGTACATCTGTCTTTCCAGTGTGATTTTTAAAATTCCTTTGGGTATATTCCTAGGAGGGGGATAGCAGGGTTGAATGGGACCTCTAGTCCTAGTTTTATGAGGAATCTCCACACAGATCTCCACAATGGTTGCACAAGTCCACAACCCCACCAGCAGTGGAGAAGGGTTCCTTTCTCCCCACAGCCTCGCCAGCATTTATTGTTGGTTGATTTTGTAATAGCGGCCATTCTTTGTGGAGTGAGATGAAATCTCAGTGTTGTTTTCATTTGCATCTCTCGAATGACCAGTGATGTTGAACATTTCTTCATATGTTTCTTGGCTGCTTTGACTTCTACCTCTGAGAAGTGTCTGTTCATTTCAGATGCCCATTTTTGAATTGGGTCTCTAAACTTGGGGAGACTGATTTAAGTTCCTTGTATATTGTAGATGATAGCCCTTTGTCTGACAAACAGCTAGGAAAGAATTTTTCTCACATTGTTGGTTGTTTTTTTGTGGTGCCAGTGATTTCTTTTGTTGCGCAGAAGCTTTTTAGTAGGATGAGATCCCGTTTGTTGATTCTTCGTGCTAGGTCTTTTTTTTTTAATTGAATTCTTTATTGGTACAATTTATATACTCTCAAAATCACATATAACATTGGGAAATTTGTACCAGTATATGCCACAAGTTAATTCTCATTTTTACCCATATCCCTACCCACTCCCCCCTCCTCCCCCCTTATACATGCTCTTTTATTTTCTTTCTGTATCATATTTATTCCTTCCCCTCATCATATTCCCACACCAAGTTTCCTATAGAAATATTCCACTCTATA